>JAOEGS010020770.1:0-21589 GCA_025447755.1 Corythornis vintsioides
TTCTTTTTCTTTTTCTTTTTCTTTTTCTTTTTCTTTTTCTTTTTCTTTTTCTTTTTCTTTTTCTTTTTCTTTCCTTTCTTTCTTCTCCTTCAACCATAAAGACAACTGTTAAAAAGTGCAGTGCTGTGTGAGGTGGGCCGATGGATTAAATACTGTATGGAAAGGTGGTCTTCCTATGGGAAAATCAAACTGACCTTGCCAGAAAAAAAGAGACAACTGTACAATAAGTATTTTGAATAGGTTGAGGAGGAAACAGTTTATACATTACACGTTTATTACTTAGGCAGTGGATATGTTTTCAAAAACTCCCAAATCCCATCTTCAAAAATTTGGGGACCTAATAATTTTCTGTCAGTCAATGAGACATCGTAATTCACAAAGGTGTCATAAGAACATGCAGAAAAGGAAGGAACATTATTGGGTTTGTTCTACATAATATTTTAGTGTTATTTACTACTTCTGTGAATTTAGTTCCAGACTTGGTGCTAGGAAGCAGAGTTAAAATCTATCCAGGAAAGAAAGCTTCTCCAGAAGCAATATAAAAACAAGGCAACTAGTGCAGCCCAAGGTGTATCCAGTATTCAACCTCAAATTATGTCTGCTAGAAGCCATTCCAGAGGAAGCTGCAAAAACTTAAAAAAAAACCCAAAAAACAAACAAAAAAAAACCAAACAAAAAAACCAAGAAGCATTTTTAGATTAATCATGTTTCTTCCTACATTCTTTTACTTAAAATTAGAGATTTGTATTGCTTCTAAATGTGATAATACAAAAGTATTATCTTCATCAGGAAGATAACACTCAGTACACTTTTTTGTTGGTTTTTTTTTTTTGGTTGGGGTTGGGTTTTTTTTGTTTGTTTGTTTGATTAGTTTGTTGATTTTTTCTTTTAAATTTGAATTCCATCAAGCCCTTATTTTTAATGGTATCTGATGACAATGTGTTCCACAAATTAACTGTGCCTTGTACAGAAAATTCCTAAGATCTCTTTTCCATTTCCTCTTGTCTTGTTTATGTATTACTCATGCAAGTCATGAGAGTGGTCAAGAAGTTGCTGATCTACCTTATATTACACCCATTATATTTAACACATCTGTGTTATTAATCTTAACCCTCTGATTATCCCATACTCCTCAAAGCAGCCATGCTCTTTTCAGATATCATTGTGTTATCTATGACATCACTGACAATTCATGGTGCTTTTCCCTGAGCCATTTCGTTTCTGCTCTTGTGTTTTTGAGATCCTATTCCTGGCAGGGGCTTCCCACCGATCTGCATGATGACAAAGCTTATGTAAATCTTTCTCCCACGCCTGCCTCCCCTTTCCTTTGCTATCCAATATTTAATTAGCTTCCTTTACTGTTGCTGCCCTTTGACCAGAGGTTTTCACTGTGTTCTCCAGAGTGATGTCCAGATTTCCATCCTGAGTCACTGCAGCAAATTGAGAGGCAAATCAGTGAATGTGTTTTTCAAATCTTGTGTCTGCTGTTTAACATTTGCCAAGCTGTAACCCATTCTTGTGTCTGATTTGGGTCTCTCTGTGATTTCTCCCAGTCTGTCAAATATTTGGCCAAAGTAACCACTTGCACCATTTAAGATGGACATTGCTTAGTCTCACTTATCCTCCTTCGTCTGCCTGACTGTGGTCAGGCTGGGGTTGCTCATCTGAGTTTAGGAAAGAAAGTGTGGGAGAGCTTCAAAGCCTGGGCCATCTTTGTGTCCAAGGGCCAAACTTTCATCTCCTGATTATGTTCTTACTCATTAAACACAGGCCTCTTGAGGCTGCCTCCTTATTCAGAATGGGATTGTAGAAGATGTTGCATTTGCAGCCTCTTGTTTTGTTTGTTTGAACACTGCTTATTACCAACCAGACCATGAAATTTGCAAACAATGTATTTGGGTTTGTTTTGTTTTTTTTGTTTTTTTGTTTGTTTTGTTTGTTTGTTTTGTTTTTTGTTTTGTTTTTTTGTTTGTTTGTTTTGTTTTTATCAGAGGACACACTTATGTGAGGTCTTTTACTTATTCCAAAATGGCCTTAAATATCAGAAATTCTAGAAGTGATTAAACAACTCTTTTCCCCTTTTCTGTTTGGATATATCTGCTACAGGTGCAGGAGAGAGAGCCCCATTTCATTTGGATTAGTGTCAAAGTGAGAGACGTTGTTAAAAGGCTAATAAAAATAAAGAAGCCAAAAATACTAAGTGATTTTTAAGTAAATATGTTTTTTTGTTTTGTTTTGGGTTTTTTTTTGTGTGTGTGTGTTTTTTTTTGTTTTTTTATGGAATGCCCAGCTGTTAGTGTTACATTTGACAGCTTGTAAAAAGGTGAGTTTTCACTGAAGAGCAAGAACAGGTCGAAGAGAGACAAAGGCATGTTCTTGAGATAAAGAAATCAAAAGGTATCTGCTCCACAGATTGAAGGTGTTGCATTACTCTGCACAATGTCCAGAGAGCACTGCAAAGTGATCATAAAATACATTTTTGCAAAGAAGACGGGAAATGTTTTTGTTAAAAAAAAAAATAAATGTGCAGCCCTCTGGTGCTGTTTTCCCATATGGTGAAACAAAATGAGACTGATATCTCTCCCCCTCCCAAAAGACGTACCTCAAAACCACCACTGTGCCTTGTGGCAGCAATTTCAGACCCAGAGCAAAGCACTGGATGTGGGACAGAAGCGCTGTCGGCTTTGCATGCACGGGTACACCTATGGCACTTTCTGGGCAGCTTAACTAGGATGGGGCAATCAATAGACAAGCACTGGGCTCATTGAAGTATGTAACTCAAAGGTCACCGAGTTAGTTCCGAGAAAAAAAAAAACCCAAACTAAACAAAACACAACACTTGCTGTCTCATTCTTACCTCATGGTTTATTGCCAGCCTGATTATATTTTCAGGAGTGACAGGGATCTACAAATCTAAGGGACATACAGAGTGAGCTGATTATCAGTCACCTCCTTCCTTACTCCAAAGTCAATAACCTCAGAGTCCGGCAAGGCTACTTTCTGGAGGGAAACAATCTCAACCAGGTTCTGTCTGCTTGCATCTAGTGAATTGCCATCAGTCTGTATTCCTGGGAAATCAATAGTCTGCCAACAATCCCCGAAGACCCAACAACCCCATCATTTCTGTACTAGTGAGAAAGAGGTTCAGGTCCTCACTGGATTAGGTGAATTGATTTTGGAACGGTGGTTTAGGTGCTGTTTGCTTGAAAGAATGATATTGTTCCCCACTCCCCAAATCCCCCATGAATCTCTTTCCCTCTGCGAGCACAGCCACCCCTTGTCTTTGACCTTCCCCAGACAATTCCGTGGTGGTTTAATGATCAGGAAGCCACTAGGACTATGCAAAATGTTACATTAAGGACAATCCAAGGTAGACATAATCAGTCTCCTGGAATCTCATTTCCACTCCCCGGGCTAAGCTTATTGTTAGAAGGTTATTGTTGCTTTACCCCAAAGGCAAGTGGTAAACTCGTATAACAGGTAATTTAGCTTCTGTGGAGCTGCTTGCAGGTGGGAATGGGGTTTTATAAACCGTGTATAAAGGGTTATTTTTGAAATAGACCCGACTCGCAGCGTCGCGGAGCGGTAAAGGAGCTGCTGGGCTCGGCTCGGCTCGGCTCGGCTCGGCTCGGCTCGGCTCGGCTCGGTCACCTCCCGTCCTCCCGCCTCCGGCACCGCGTATCGAAGGAACGAGTTAAATCCTCGGGCTGAACTAAACTCTTTGCCGCAGGACTTCCTTTTTTAACATAATATCGTGCATTTTAAAACGCACTTTAAAGAGTTGGTTGTTTGTTTTTTTTTTTTTCTTTCACGTAAACCTTCGGGAAGAGCGAGAAAAAAAATAAATAAAAAAGATGCCCACCCTGCTTCCCGACACCAGCCCGGGAGCGTTTCCCGACTTGCCCTCGCCGGTGGCTGATTCACTTGCAGCACAGGAACCAGCGAGAAGTTCCTCGTTTGTGGGGCGCACTTTAGAGCAAACCAAAGCACCAGGCTGGTGCCGGGTGACCGCGCAGTTATTCGGCCAAGGGACAAGCAAACTAGCCCACATCGAGCCGGGCGGTTGGCAACCCGGGGGCCAGCGACGGCTCCGCTGGTTGCGGCTCCCGGCGAGGGCTGCGCGGCAGCCGCGTTGTGCCGACAGCCCCGCGGGGTGCAGTGAACCTGAGTGAATCAGTGAACCACGGCTGCTGGGGGGACACTGGGGCGCGCCCCACCTGCCAGACGTGCCTTGATGCCTCCGCCGGGGGTAGACGAGGAAGGGAGGATTAATTAGCGTGGCGTTGATGGTCTCTCCGCCTTTACACCGCACTCCCTTAAGCAGTCCTCGCCACTGACCCTATCCGGGCAACACCGCGGAGAACCGGTCCGGCCCGTTCCAGCCTGGCCCACCTGCTGCTCCGCATCGCCCCGCGCACATGAGCGGGATGGAGCCGCTCACATCGGGGTAGCGGCTGGACGGAGCCGGCTCTGCCTGCCCTCCGCGGGGGGCTCTGGCCGCGGGAGCAAACCCTGGCGGGTTTCCACCACCTGCCCCGCGGCAAACACGGAGAAAAGTCCATTATTCCGAGCCATGTGTTTTGCTCGGTTTTGTTTTGTGGTGGTTTTTCTTTTTTTTCCCCGCATACTCGAAGTGCTGGGACTAAGGGTGCGATTTCAATGTGAGCTCCTGCGTAGTCCTGGCACTATCAAACCACATTCATTTTCACATCCCTCCCAAAAACTTCTTGCCTCCGTTCCTTTGCTGCAGTTCACGTCAACCGCTGAACTGTGTCACTTTCGGGAAGCATCAATACACGCAAATAAATAACAGCGAGGCAGCCGAAATGAATAACTCTGGGCAACGCGGGCAGAGGAGAGTAGAAAGTAGAGATTAACTTCCAAAATGTGCGTCGGATTTTTGTTGTTGTTTTTTTGTTTCCCCCGAGACGAGGTAATTTAATTAAAATAGAGGTTTTTTTGTTGTTGTTGTTTTTAGTTTTTTTTCCCCTTGTTTGATGTGGGCTCGGGAAGCAGCAACGTCTTGAGGAACAAGACAAAGCAGAAGGATTCGGGGGACGCTTATTAGAAAGCAACGAATTCCGGCATATAAAACATATTTGGGTGGTCGGTGGTGCAGAAGGAGGCACCGGAGGGGCAGCGGGTTCCGAGTGCCGCGGGGCCAGAGCCGAAACGGCTTCGTGCGAAGGGTATTGAACGGTTCTCCCGCCGGGCTCCGGAGCCAAGAGCGGAGCCGCTCCGTGGGCAGCGATCCTGCCGAGCTCCCGCTCTCCGCCTGCGCGCACCCTCCGCGGGTCGCCGCGGAAAGCAGCGGGAGAGCCGGTTTGATTTACCCGCGGGGGTAATCCCTCCCCTGCTGCGGCTTTCGCGGAGGTCCGCGGCGTTGTCTGCTCGACCGCCCGCGCACCCGTTCTGTCCACCCGAGGGTCCCGCTCCCGTCCCCGCTGAGAGCGGCCGGCGGCAGCTCCGCGCACCCCCGCGGCTCCCCTGGCCGGGGAGGTGGGGGCTGCGCAGCTGGTGACAGGCCGAAAGCCCCGATCTCCCAGCCCCATCTCAATCCATCTTCGGGGAATCGCGGTGGACCGCACCAACGATTTAAAGAAAAAGTCTTTGTCATTGCTGAAAAGAGGAGGGGGAAGGCAAGAGAAGTTTTATGCTGAAGAGTATTGATATAGAGTGGGAAGGGAACCACCTGGAGATCAAGCTGCCAGGGGAGTTAAACCATCCATCCATCCATCCATCCATCCATCCATCCATCCATCCATCCATCTCACTGCCATCTCCTGGTGCTTCACCCCCAAGCACCCACATCAGTGCTGAAAAGTTGAGACCCACCTGGGGAAGGTGCAGCAAGGCCACAGGTATGCAGTGCAGTGTGATGCACTGTGAAGAGCAGCATGGAGTGGTGCAGACTCCAGAGAGCTAAAGGCATCCAGGGTGGGGGTGAGAGTCCAGACCTGTCCATACACCCCAGCACCAGTGACCTCCATAGGTGAAGAGTAGGGGTTCACCTCTATGGGCTGGGACTAGAGCAGGTGATTTTTTTTTCCCAGCAGCAGAGCCCATGGCAGTGTGAGGAGCTGTCAAGGGAAGGGTTCCCCCTGCTTGAATTACACTGTTTTTTCTTGTCCAACACAGGGGACTGCAGCAAGTGGGGAAACAAGAGCCAGCTTAGTGCTCCTGCCAGCCTTGCTGCGGATGAACTTGAGGTCAGTGGAGCACAAAACTCCTTCAGGGAAGGAAGAAACAAATGTTCATGGATCAAGTATTGACAAATTTGAACAAGTGGGAGGGATAGGAGGAGAAGAGGCAGTCAGAGATGCCTTCATAAAACTGTAAACAGCTATGTTGGGACAGAGTTGAAAGGAAATTGCCCAGCAGCTGCTTGGAGTTGCCCCACAAAGTACTTGTCCTAGTAAGAGAGGATGTGAAGTCCCCTCAGTGCTTCCTGAGGCAGAAGTTGGCCATCCCCTCGCAGGTTCCCCTCTGGGTTACAGTCAGGCTGCTGGGGGGAAGCTGGACTTGGAGAAGAAATCTTGTCACTACTGATTAAGGCCTTCGCACAGGGACACAATGCTCTTCACTGTCCTGGTCATCACATCTCCTGCTGGGCGAAAGGTGACTGCCCCTTGGACAGGTCACCTCTCTGTTCAGGTACTTATTAAATTGGCCTGGGCCACTGGCAAGGGGAGAACTTCCCATTGATTTTTACAAACTGTGAAACCTTAAGCCTTTATCAGGTGATGAGAGAGAGGGAGAGATCAGGGGGTTTCAGCACTTGCAAATCTCTTCATTTCATCACTTTAAAAAGGATTTTTTATCTCCAACCATATTGAAGATAAATTATCTATTAATAACAATAAAAGAGAGTTCCAAGCAGAAAGACACAAGTAATCAGTTTTTTAAATGGAATTCTGGTTTAGGATTGATTTTCTGAACAATACTTCAGCAATAGTTTTTCATAAGATACAATATTTGATTTTTCCACAAGATATCAAGAACAGATGCATCTAAGTAAACACATACATGTAAGTACAGACTCTCACAGAAGGCAGTGATCATTTTGTCCATGTGAGCTTGGAAAATGATTTATTTTTGTAGCCCTTAAGCATAACAATAATAATAATAATAGAACATATGTGTCCATTTTATTGCCATATTTCCAAAGTTCATACAACTCAGCAAGCAACAAGCATTTTTGTTTCAAGCTGGGCCTTAGACCATATCCTTTATTTAAAAAAAAATTCCACAAAATCCAGAACTGGCAAAACTGTGCAAAGGGCCAGGGAGCTACAATAATTAGGCATACAATAGTTAGGTCTAATGTATACATGGAGGATCAAAACTGTTTCTCTTCTTACTTGCTCACCTTAACAGAAGGCCTGTGACATCCCAAGATAAATCAGTATAATCATTCCATTATAAACCACACATTTCTCAATTGTAAATGGTCATGGTAAAAACATATTTGTGGTTTAGGTTTGGTGTGGAGAGTCTCAGAGAGGACTTTTTTTTTTTCCACTTTGAAAGATTTTGAAATTAAGCAATTTGGTTAATTACTCTAGGTTTAGAAATAGGAGAATAGGGTCTTTTAAACTTATTTCCCAGGTTTTCATACCTAGGAAGTGGTCTGATTTTAAAAACAATCTTCAATCATTAGAGAAAGAACTTGAATCTATGCTTTAAAGGTGAAGGGGAATTTTTTGATGAAGTTCAGCAGAAATGGGAGAGAGCCATGTGTGGTGTCATACATGTATGATCATACACTGGAATTAAACCATAGCTGAAGTTCCAGAAGTGACTTGGGAATACAAGGGCAGTGAGAGTGAAAAGTTAGTAGGGAGTCAAACACTTCAGTGTGTTACATTTGTCCTGCCTGTGATGTCCCCAAGGATCTGGTGCTGTGTTGCCTTGTATGGATGGGGGCTTTCTTAAACTTGTGAGTGAAACTGGGGCTGCAGGATGTGGTAACAAACACAGCTGAGCTATGTAATAGGTTATGGAGGGAAAATAATTTTGTCATCATTCATGATGCAGTCAGCCAAGGCTGGGGGTCTATAGGCCAAGGACCTCTCAACGACTATGAGTCTTGTGCATTACTTTTGGAGAAGGCTCTCTGAGTGGAGTCAGAACAAAGACACACAGGTCAAAAGATTTTACATCTGGATCTGTGTGACTGTTTTTTCCCTCTCTGGTTTTATGTTTGCCATATAGACATAGGTATTTATCATGTTGCATGGCAGGATACAGTGAAACCCTAGCTAAAACTACAAAAGCACAGGAATGGGAGGAGAAGACAAGGGAAAAGACAGGGAGGAAAAAAATCACTAGGACTCTACACCATAGGTTGACTGACTGAAGGACACAACTAGTGGAAAGGTCTGGTGCAAAGGCCAGTAAACGAAACGAAAAGGGAGTCCCAAGACTCATGACAAGTCTTCATCTCTATCTGCTCTCTAGCTGCACTCTATCTACTGCTGTGACTCTGTTTACATCTGACAACTTTAGTTTCTGAGCCTGGGGCTGGCAGAAGGCTGGAATTTCTCCTTGCTCCATGTGCTGGGAAGAGAAACTCCTCCCTTACAGAATTAGGATGAAAGCTGGAAGGGGTCACTAGAAAGGCAGAGGTAGTCATCCTGCTTCAACCTTGGGTGGGTCCAAATCCACACAATGCCCTGCAATGCTGGAGAACACTGAACTCAGGATGGAGGAACTGATATGTCTGCTCCTGAAACAGACTACTATTTTTTCCCAGCAGAATGGGTATCAATCAACATGCTCCACCAACACCCACAGTTCTTCCTGCCACTTAACTGGGCTGCCTTAAGGCCATGTCACAGAATAACTGTATATTGCATATTCATCAAGACTAAACTTCTTGCACAAGCCATATTATAGTGCAGTTTCACTGTGCATTACACAGTGAATGAGTATCACATGATACTGCACATCATTCAGCATACCCACTGAGCAATGCTTCAGGACCTTTTCAGCATGTTCAAAGTATCCAACATAATGTATATTGAAGACTTCTCTTCAGCTAGGGCCCATGGCCAGACACCCTGAGCTTGTGCTTGATGTTCACTGTCATTCTGCTCAGGATGTGACCTCTTAGTAGTTACATGTACAGGGTGACTCCTAGTTCTGACACCATGGTGGTGCTTAGTACTTCTGGTGTTGGTGATGCCCATGTTGAGGTGAATGGATCACTGTCTGAGGGAGAAAGGGTGTGTGGAACTGAGGGGGTAACACTCACCTATCCATCAATGCCACCATGCCATTTTACTGCAAAAATATATATTTTTTTTAAGTCATATGTAGGAGTGGGAACTAAAAGTCTGAAAGGAGTAAAGGAGACTGGGAGAGATCTTGAAAAGGGAAGCACTTGCAAGTCTTAATTTATCCTTAGGATGAGATTTCCAAGAGTAAGACCAAGGGCCACAGTTCCTGACAACAAGAGACAGGACAAGTTGTCTAGTTGGCAAGACATAGTCAAAGAAAATGTAGCAGGTCCTGCACACAATTTGTGTAAACAGTCTTGGTTAAACTAGTGACTGTATTTCTTCTTTGTCAGCTGGCCTGGTGTATGTTGGAGACATTCAAAAGTCTCCATTTCTGTGGTCCAGGGGTCTCAGAACACGAAGATTGTTTGCCTAGTCCAGCACTGGGATGCTGTGCCTGTCCTCACAGCTATAATCACCTTGATTAAGCTGAGACATTGCTACAGGGCACATCATCTGTCCCTATCACATCTCTTTTTCTCTTTTATGTGCTGTTCACATCACCCTTTCTAGTAAGACCTCCAGAATGACAACTCTTAGCAGTACAAGTTGGAATATCAGTGCCACTTCTGCTTTGCTCCCAGTGTCACAATTACTAGTACTGAAACAAATGTCAGGAGGAAAATCAGTGTTTTCAATGTTGTGTGTACATATTGTTGCAAGGTCTTGTGGAATGAAATGCACTGCAAGAAAGAAAATAATTAATTAGTTTCCCTTATGTTTTAGTGCTACTCAACATCTGCTAGTGATATTGAATCTAACTTTTGAAAGTGTGAGTTTAGGTACTATCAAATGGATGGTTCTGATCCTGGAAACCTCTTAAATGCATAGCCCTGAAATACATTAATTGCTTTTGTTTAAGTAAGAAGATTATTCCTTTATCGTCAGGTAATTGATTTAAAAGCGTTTCACCGTATGTTTACACTTGACATGAATTGGTGTGGCCAAGGATTTAATCATTTAATAGATTTAGGCATTTCATGAAATCTGATGGTCATTGCCTTGCTCTAGCACCTGATGATATTTATCTTTGTGAGAGGGAACTAAGCATCTCAGTTAGTGTACAGGAAGAATATTTCAGGGATTTTAGCTTGTGTTTTTTCATCAAAGACTTTTGAAGGGATTACCATGTGTGAAAGGTGGGCCACTGGCCTCTGTGTGCACATGCAAAAGCACATATTTTTTTACACTTTTTATTTTACTGAATAGTGATATATAGCTGTCTTTGTGGAGTTATCCATATTCTGGTTTACTGTTTTAATTTTTTATTTTTTTTTCTGGTGAACCTATCTGTTCAACCTCAGTCTGCTTGGTGGGTTTTGTTGTTATTGTCTGTTTGGTGGATGTTGATGAAGGTAGTCTCAGAGAAAATAGTGAACTCACATTCAGACTTGAAGCAAAAGGCTTCCAAGTACTCAAAACTCCTTTTGAAAACTGAATGCTAAAAACAGCTCTTTACATTTTCATCTTACTGAGGTGACAATCAGGGTAATGTAATAAAATACACTGTATTTAGCCTTGTTCTTGTAAAACAGCTCCTATTGTTATGCAAGAATGTTTGAGAACTCTTTTATTTGGCTTTGCATCTATCTTGGAGTAATCTGCAGGCTGGTAATAAGTAATCTTAGAGGTAGTCTTTAGCAATAGATTTTAGAAATGGCAAAGTAAAAATGCTTTGTAAATATATTAGCATTGCTAACTGTCTTTGTGACCAAAATAGCTCATTCTTTTTTTACCTTGAGTTCTCTTTTAATCTAAGGTTGATGACATTCATACCTCTAAAAGCAGTTATGTCAAGTTGTCACTCTCAGTTGATAGAGTTAAGGATATTTGTGCCTGAAATACCATTGGCCTATGTTCAGTTTGGAAATAATATTGATGATTTTAGAGAAGTATTGTTACTGCTCATGAATATACACAAGCATGGGGTTCAGCTCTTTACAAATTTACTTAATATAACATTATTCTTTGTATATAAATGTGATGTTAAGTTTATATCAGATTTGCTCAGGGCTATGAATATTTCTCTATATGTTCTACATTTATTTCTCCAATGGTACTTTATGTGTTGTTATATTCCATGAACCGTTAGTTAGGTCCAAAAGCAGCACATTTTATACTTTTTAACTCAAGGTTGCCTAGTTCTTCAGTGCCTCCTAGAAGCTGAATAGAATGTTGATATTAAGGGAAGTTGTGAAAAGACAAATCAATTCATCAAACTGTACACTCTCTCCTGATTGGATATGAAGATGCCATCCCTCTGCCCCTAGTTGCCATATTTCATAAAACCAAACCAAAACTAAAAAACCCGAACAAAACAAAAACAGAAAAAGAGAAATAAAAAAACACCCCTACTCTTTTTACTTTGTATAATTCCTAATTTTAAATCAATCATCTTCTTCCCCCCCCACCCCTCAAATACCACAAATATGTTACTTAGCCTTTGAGACAATAGCTGTAATTTGGCTATAATTAGAATCTGATCAGAACACGGAGATGGATGAATATAAAAGAAATAACCAGATTTCAGAAATGTGATACCATAGGCTAAATCCTGCTTGCTTTGCTAATGAAATCTGACTTGCATGAGTTAGATGGAGATAATTTAAATCAAAATGAAAAAAAAATAAATCAGCTGTTACAGAACCTAAAAAGAAAAAAAAAAAGAAAAAAGAAAGAGCTAATGTCATTGAGTAAAAAAAAAATCTTCAAAGGCATATAAAGTATTTTGATTTAATCCTGCTAACATCTGCCTGTTTTGAACCCGAAAACATCCTAATGTTTATCTAATAGTCTTAGTACATTTTGTAATTAAACTAATTAAGGAAAACGTCTTACAGCTTTTCCCTGGAAAGACAGCCCCCCTTCTCCCTCTCATAACAGAAACTGAAAATAATCTCTTTTGTTTTCAAGACAGATAAACAAATTCCCTCTTTATGTGCATTTTTCATCAAAAACCTTTCAATATTGGAGACTCAAGAAGCAATTGAATCCTATCCATAAGAGGCAGAAAATGCTTCCCCTGAAACCTTTTTCTACAGAAGGAAAGTTTTTGATCTTAGGAGCTCTGCTTCCCCCCACTCTTGGCTTCCAAAGTCCATAAAAATGCTTCTAAGTAAAATTAGCTTCCAAGTCCATAAAATTTCAATATATCATTTAAATAATGACTTTTATAGCATCGTTTTTTTAGTACTGGAAAGGGGAAACCCATGAAACGGTGTGAAGACATTCTTGGCTTTGAAGATGGCTAGAGATATGATGGCATTTTCAACACACCTTCTTATTGCCATGAAATGAAAAGTGCTTAGTTGATTAGCAGGCTGATCCAACTGAGTGAACTGCAATTAAAGTCAGTGGCAGTTTTGTCAGAATAAGAACTACATGAACAGTCATCCTGGGACTTCTTAACCACTTCCTCAGAACTGGACCAAAACTAGATTTTTATTTTTGTTTTTTTTTCTAGTGCTCCATCTCCATTTTCTTCCTCTTTACAGCTACTCCTGCTTAGACTCTATGAGTTCTGGTATTAAATATTTTTAATGTATTTATTTAGTGAACAAGAAAGACCAGATTTACTGTTTGTGTGAAGACAATCAAATACTGAAAATAACACATTTTGTATTAACATCTAGATAATATAGCTATTAAATGTTACTGATATGAAGAGTGCATCTAGCTCCCACTCACATCTGTGAACAACCAGGACATCCTGAATGATAAACACACTCTTTTTGAGATGTCTGCAAGTGGCATGTTACAATGACACTAGGGAACCCTGCAAGGATCTGCTTCCATTGGATTCTGCAACAGAACTCCTGTTGCCTTCATGGGGTATATACATAGAGCTTATTAAGTGTGGGCCTGTCCTTGAGAAGCAGGATTCCCTTGCTCCCCTGGGAAGCTCATAGGCTTCAAGTTAGTAGTTGTGTCATTCCTTTGCCCCATGTCAGATCTGCTGCACTGGATGAGGACATGAAGGATTGAACTCTCTCTTCATCCATGCTGACTCCAAAAGGATTGGGGCAAGACCTCTGAAGAATGTCAAGGTCTATTCCATAAAAGAAATAATTTGCTTTCCTGCAGGGAAGAAATAGCTATATTACGTTAAAAGATGTAAAAGACAGTAATTTTTGAAAACAAGTGTGAAAAATGACAGTTGTTATTTCCAAGATTTTTTCAATGACACGTCTACAGTTAAATGCTGTATCTCCACATACAGGCTTGTTACCTTTCAAAAACATATGGTCATGATTATGATTTCACATCAGTGTGTTTCACATGCAGTTGTTTTGTACATTGTTCAAATAAATGGAAATGGCACTGTTAATTTTCTTATGCTCTTTTATGATTACAATGACTATATAAGGTGCAAGAAATGCTGAGAATTGCTGTTGACAACTTCAGCTTCTGTGTTGGGAGAAGTAAATCAGGTCCAAAATGGTTTTGTGTAAGTATAATATAAAGCAACAAACCCCTCTTTTGATCAACAATTTCACATATTGTTTCAGCCAGAGAGACCAGCTACAAGAAGGAACTGAATTTCCATAGGATGCCAAATGTCTGTGCCCAGCAGACTCTTTAATTAGGCAAGAGGAAATTTCTCACTTGGCCAAAGAAAAACAGGTATTCAAGCCAACATTAAACAAAGATGGGACACTGTATCTATCTCTGCTCTGGCAATTGGCAGTATTTTATGAATGCAGCTCTTACCATAACTAATACTATCCATGGTAATGTTACTGCTTTTTAAATGGAACCTCTGAAGAGTAAGTATCAACTAGGCTGGGAGTGAAGGTGTGATTTTACTTATCAGGTTCAGTGGATAGTGGCATATAATAGTTTGGTGATTCTCCTTGTGTTCCTGGAGTAATTTCTGCCTTCCTGGTGGTTAATTACATGTCCTGGTTTCCATTCTTCTTTTCTTCTCTCCTTATATTCCTAATGTTGTCAAACTGATTAGCCACTAAATTACATTGCATTCAGGTAACAAGATCTTTGTTACTGATTTGCTCTGAAGGCTTTCTTTGACAGACAGACTGGCAGAATCCTTCATCCAGGTTAGAGAATAATCTATTTGAAGGTTTCTTCCAGATGTCACTACTATAGCAACAGCTTCTATAGTGTTAATGCTGATATTAAATAGGGTTCAGCCCTTCATTACCATCCAGCCATATGGCTCTGTTTTTTTAAACTTGAAAACGAGTTTGCTGCTTCTTCCATAAGGACAACTGCCTGTCTGTATCTTCTCTTTATTTCCACTACCTACTTCTTGAACACCTCCCACAACAGATTTTAAACCTCTCAGAAGGCCATTAAAAGTAGATCTGAATTTTTTTTTTTTATGTAGATCTGATAAATCTTCTTCAGAAAATTATGTCAATCTGTGATATTGTATCATTATCTTCCTGTTAAATTTGGTATTTCGGACATTTGCTGTTGGTTTTCAGTTCCTCCTTCTCCTAAGTAGGCTGATTTGTGCCCACATGCTCACATTTCTTTTCCTTCTCTCACAGGAGTTCCAGCCCAATCTCCTTTGTCTTCTAATTTCTGGAAGCTCCCTAATTCTCCATGAAATTTGATATTCCTTGAGCCCCATTTCTCCTCCCCCTGCTGGTAGAAATCTTCTTGGTAGGTCCTCCTTCAACCTGATACAGCCATCTTTAGTCTTTTTCCCCCTTGTTATTGAAGTATGAGGAATAAGATTAAGCTAGCCTGTGTGTGCTCTGACCCCATCTAATTTGTTTCACTAAATGCAGCACAGGATCAGGACTGAAGACCTCCAGAGCCTCCTCTCTCCAGCCCCACTAGCCAGATCAACACCACCAAATCAGAAGGCAGTGGCATGGTTGGTTCAGGTATTCACACGAAGGGTTGTGAAAGGAGTTGTGGCCAAGGAACTATGGAGGGTGTGAGGGATCAGAGCATGCCAGGCACTAAGGAAATAACTGGGTGGGAGGACCAGCCTGATGGAGATGAGGAAATGCAGTTTCTCAGCCAGGCTCTAGGGATATGGATTTGAACCCAGTGATGAGATTTCACCAGAATTCATGCTGCAGGATGCACAGAAGGTTTTTTTCTTCCTGTAAAGCATTACCCAACTGGTGAGGTACTTTATGGTTTGAGTTGGAAGGGACAGGAAGGATGGTCTTGTAATTATGGGATTCAGTGGCAAATCAGGAAATCTGGGTTTAATAACCAACTGTGACACGGTTTTCCTGGGTGACCTTCTCCAGATCACTTACTCACCCTATGACTCAAGTTCCAGTTTTTAATATGGGGCAACAAAACTTTTTTGGTCTCACACCTTTTGTCTGTCTTGTCTATTTAGGCAGCTCTTCCATGGGGCAGGTGTTTCCTCCAGCTGCCCATAACACCTTGCCCCAAAGAGATCATTTTTGGTTTCATTCCCTTCTTGTAAGTTATATTCATTTGATATTACTCCAGTTTATACAAATTGTCATGGGTCCAGGAAGAATAATCTGAGTAGCTGTTTTGTCAATATGTTTCATGGTCATTTAGCTTTGAGGAGCTCCTTTTCATGTGAAATAACTGTAGTTCTTTCAGAAGAGGAATTCCAGTATGGTAATAAGAGAGGTGATCCCACTGATATATCACTAAGTAAAATCTGACATGCAGATATAATGAAAACATGAGGAAGTTTAATAATGAAAAATGTATAGTCCTGAGCTAATGGCTGAAAAATGTTTAATGAAGGATTACACTGAAGTAAAAAAACCACAAGAAAGAAATTCAGATAGATTAAACATTGGGAATTTATTTGTAAGTCCAGACAATCTATGGTTTGTAATGTACTTTTATGGTATGACAGAATGGAAAGAAATAATTTTGGAAAGATTTATCCTTTCTGGTAGGACTTCTGTAGTCAAGCACTATGAATCTGACTTTGAAACTCCTATCTATCCTCAGGGTCCTTTGGTGCCATATTCACTGGGAGATGGGCAGCAGACCAAAAGTCCAGGGCTGCCTGATGAAGACTGGAAGTGCTGCCTATAGTCAGGGGGAGGACTGAATATTAGTGAAAAAGACTTTGTAAGACCAGACTGAATTGACATGCAGGTGAATCACTGCACAAAGTAGGGCAGCTGAAGAGGGCCTGGGCTGAGTGTTGAAAATGCAATTGCACTCTTGCCCCGTGTGGACAACAAACAGTGCCTCCATATCTGGAAAAAGGGGGTTTGCATGTAGTGAGGGAGTTGGAGGAGATCTCATATCTGCACAGGTAGTTGGGAAGTAGGACTGGGTTTTCCTGGGTAAAAAAGCATTGCAGGTGAGCAGAGCTATCCCAGGGAAGTGCAATGAATAACAAATGCAGATACTTGTAGCAGAGCTGGAGTCTCCTGGATTATGACTCTTCTCCCATGGTTAAATAGACAAAAGAATTAACTGAGTTATCAAAATGATAATTGATGGCCCAATATAGCATTAAAAAAAAAAAAGTCTAGAAGTTTAGTTTGAAATGTTGGTTTCTACAAAGTCCCAAGGTGAACAAAATTTCCAGAAATATCTCTCCCAACTTTACAATCTTTCAGTATCAAGGCACCTTGGAAATATTATTTCTATTTTCACCCTTACAGAATTCTGCTTAAGATTCATTGAGAGAGAGGCTCCTGGAGTGTTTGCCCCCATAGAAGAAAAACAGATCATGGTTCTTTTATTAAAATGGCCTGTCATGAGCCAGGCAGCAGTGGATGATGTGGTGATGCCTTGGCAGTTCTTCCTAGGTACCCACCCACCCACCTGTGCTTATCCAGGAAGTCACCTAAATCTGTTGTAGTTGTATGTCTGAACCAAAAGTTCCCAAGATTCTCTTAGGTTTTTTTTTCTTCTCTATGAAGATTTCCATGACTGACATTTTCCTGTTGGCATGAAAGAAATCCTCCTTTGCCCCAACTCTAAAAATGATGCTTCCTTTTTTTTTCTAACAGCTCACCAAACATGCAAAGGAATACTTATTTCTTCTATTTGTGCCACCTGAGTGGTTTGACCACATTATTTTTTTCACCACTACCCAGCTGCAATCTGTCTCAGCACTTTGTGTTAAAGGGCTTGTAAAGAAACACTGCTTCTTTGCTGCAAGGAAGAAAAAAGGTCTAAGCAGCTGCCTGTGTAACATTTTTGTTTGTTTGTTTGTTTACTTAAAATGTTGATTCATGCTCTTTTACCTGTCTACAAGCATTGGCTTTTAACTCTGGGGCTTTTAAAGATACCTTCAGAGGAAGAGTCCTTCTTTACCTCAGTCTTTTTTATCTTCTGAAAACAAACTCATCTCAGTCAGGAAAGGGGAACTCCCAGCCCTCTCTGTGGTTCTTCCAGGTTCCTAGATATTCTGGTTGGGTGCTGGTAGTTGGGCTGACTCTGAGGATGCCTCCATCAAGCAGGATGCAGTCCTGGCTGGCCTGATGGGTTCTGAAAACTGAGCATTACTGAGCATCACTGCAGGCTTTCATCAAACAATTATCTTGGGATTATTTGCTTTCTTGTCCTGTTGTATTTCATCATCGTACTTGTCTCCTGACCAGTCTCATTTTTGTTATCTATCCACAGTGAAGAGATATAAAAGTTCTCATCTCACCTGAAGTGAAGGGTATCTTCTCAGTGCCATCTGGGAGGACTGCTGTTCTGCCTTGTCCTTGTTCTGTTTAATCTTGCTGCTTCTCTTTTGGCTTCAATCATACCCTCGAGGGTTTTTTTCCTTTCCCATCACCAAGGACTTTTTTTTTTTTTTTTTTTTTAACTTTTGCCTGGCAGTATGTAGTGTTGATTGGATTATGAGGTGGGCAGTGCTTTCACAGCTCTGGAAGGGGTCCAGGGAAGGGTAGGGGCCAATGGGACCAGCTTTGGAGGGTTAACATCAGCTTTTACGAGCAAGAGAACAGACCTGAGATGTAGGGCTTGTCAATGAGCCCTTTGTCTCAAACCTTTTTTTTCCTGAGAAGGGGTGTGTCAGATCCTATGGCTGGCATGGCCCCAGGTCTCAGGAGGCCAGGGTGGGAGCAGTCTGACATTCCCCATTTGACAATTGTGTCTCAGAGCCATTTCTTCCCCCCACGGAACACCTATTTGCATGTTATCATTAGGATACTATTAACTGGTTAATTATCTCTAACATTAACCTCTGAAGTTGTGGCCGGACACTTAGACTCATCTGGTGTATCTTAACCCACCTGAGTGTCCCAATCAAATCCTTTCTATCAAGCAAAGCTGGGACCATCTCCTTCATGCTATTGTTTTCTGGCTTTGTAGTCTGGGGTTAACCCTTCTCATGCCTTCCCATTTTATAAAAGCAATATTTTCACAGGAGTTGTGGCCTATAACACTTTTAAAATGTTTTCACCAACATTTTATGTGAGGAAAAATGCTGGATAGCATCTTCACTTTCCAGCAGGGAAAGATGCTTCACTTTACCAAATTACTGGGAGTTTTATAAACAATTTTCTATACAATTTTCTACAGTTTTCTACTGCATTTTTCCTGTGTCTCCTACAGTCTTTGTTGTTCTCGTGGTGTGTGTTTTTAAAAATTTATTTATTTAATGTATTTATTTTTAAATTTGTAGGATTTCTTTTAAGGAAACAGCTCCAAGAGTACAAAAATCAACAGAAAATCTTTTAAGATCTAGTTTACATTGACCAGCTGTCACAGAAACAGACAGAAATGTTTGGGATAGTGGTGGAAAATATGTGTACAGAGGAAGGTAGGCATTTTAGAGTTGTTAAATCCCTATTGCTAAGCCCATGGCTTAACAGACTTCACATTTTTGCTCCAGGGTATCATGGTACAGTGAAAGCAAGCTGATGGGCTCCATTAGCATGAATGATAGCTTCCTTCTACACACAAGTCAATTTGCAGGTAAAGTTTTTTTCACACTGTCAAGAGATAAAGAAAGCCTTTCTGAAAATGGCCTGGAGGTGATCTTAGGGCAAGGGAGGGTCTCAGTTCAGTCCAAGCAAATGTTTGCTGACATTGTTCAGCTATTTTGGAAACTGTTAACTGTTGTTTTCAGCCTGACAAAATTACTAAGTGGATTCCTTGAAACTGAACATTAATCTCTGTCAACACCAACTTCACTTCTTGAAACTTCAGAAGTGTTTTTGTTATATTCTTACTTGAATTTAAATAATAAAGGGACTCCTTCACAAAGCTCTATTCACACAATAAATACGGAATGCATTTTTAGAAACTAGTTTTTTAAAAGATTAGAGCAGTTTTAGAAGTTCTTGCAGATTTCCTCTTGCTTCCTTGGCCATTTAGTTCAGTTGGGTCTTTTGCCAATGAATGAAGTGAGAGAGGTGGGAGGACTTTTTTTTTTTTTTAAATAGACTGTAAAAAGAAAGCAGCCCATGTGTTAGGCTACAGAAATCTAAAGAAGACATTATTAGAGCCAGGCATAGAATAGTTGAAGGATTAGATCCCAAAACAGCATGAGTATCACATGAAGCATGTTCTAGCTATTAGGCAATACTTGATGTCACTGTTTGCACTTTTAAAGAGAAATTTCACCTGTATGCTCTAATGCATCAAAAGTGTTAAAACACACATAAATTACTGTCTAAAAAAGCCACATGTGAAAAGTCTTTTAAGTGTCAATGCTGCTGTAAATATTTATGGTGAAGTTAGGCACCTTCATAGAGCATACCCACAATTCTTTAACAAGCACCAATTAGGGTAGATATTATGGAAACAGTAACAATGTAAATAAGATAAATTGCCATATGACTGATCCAGAGAGTCAGAGGAAGCACAGTGATTAATTTTTAGCACTTCCCAAGATAGAAAAAAAAACCCCAAGATTATAAAAAATGGCCTCTCATAATATTTTGTGTGGCTACATGTTTTCCCTCAAAAACTTTTGTGATCCCAGTGGTAGCTTTGTGTTGTTCCTTTCATACAGCTCTGTATGGAGCAGTTGAGGGTATTGATTTGAGTGAGGAGAGTTAGCAGAGCTCATGATGTTATCACTCAGGCTGTCTGCATCCTCCTGCTTCCTGGGGCTTCACCCCCTAGGGCTTAATGTCATTAAAATTGCTGAAAATACTACAAATAACAAGCATAGCAGCACTTTCCAAAGACTGCTGATTGTCTGCCAGCTTCTACAGATCAGAATGAAGAAACTCTGGCCCCATGAAATCAGTCTTCACATCCTGGTAACTTCAAGAAGGTAAGAATTTTACTCTTCATATGCATCTCTCTGTTAGAGCATGCCATTGCTGCCCCTTCATGCTCTTTCATTTTCCATTTCATTACTGAAAGGAAACCCAGCCCTAGTTCACAAGATACCAGGAACTAGAAGCACACAAGGAAATTGGCAGGAACTGACTTTTGGTTTTTGGGCAGACGATCTGCATTTGTAATGAAGCTTGTTATAAGAATCTCCATGGCTTTATAAAAGTTCTGTTCTCTCTCCAAGGACATCATGGGTCTCTCTCATTTATGGGCATGGTGCAGCATGCCTCGTTCACCCAGAAATGTTTGTCATAGCCAGACATAACCTTTAGAATTCATTTATTTGGGGAAGATAATATAACATGCTCTACTGTGGATTACTAAAGGAGGAGAGTTCTGACGAACAGTGTTTCTGAAGAAAGTGTTTGCTTACATCCCTCACCTGCAAGTTGCTGGAGGCTAGGAGAGTGTGGTGGTTGGGAAAGTGTACCAGGAAAATTTTGCTATATTTTTCCTTGTTTTGTACTCCTTCAAAGCTTTGGCCAATGTCCCCCCTGTATGCCATATTTCACAGGAAAATTAGCCTAGAGTACATGCTGGCCTGCTGATGCTCTTCTCCAGGGGAGAAGTTTAGGATGGATTGATGAGACAGTGGAGAGAGACACCAAGAATTCATGAGTGTTGTTGTTTTGGGATGCACCAGTGGTCTCTCTAGATAATGTGTAGTCGTGTAGAGCAGTGTGTGAGTGGGCACCTGGCAAAGGCTTGTAAACCTAAGAACAGAAGAACAGAAAGGACTGCAGGATTTAAGGGAATATTGGAAGTCTGCAATTTAAGCATGTCCTGCAATCAGAACAAAGGACAGGAACAGAGCAGGAGAGGCATTCTGTGAGCTGGGCAAGAATCATGGGTCTACCTGTCATTGCTGACTGTGGAGGTCTGGTGACTCCAAAGAGCTCCCAGGATAAGAAGGAAATCCTAACAGTTTG
Source organism: Corythornis vintsioides (assembly GCA_025447755.1). Taxonomy (NCBI): domain Eukaryota; kingdom Metazoa; phylum Chordata; class Aves; order Coraciiformes; family Alcedinidae; genus Corythornis; species Corythornis vintsioides. The sequence continues at coordinate 21,455 of JAOEGS010020770.1, forward strand.
GAGAGTGTGTGATAAAGCATCTTCGTTCAATGGTGAAAAGTTGCTAGCTGTGTTGGACCCTGTAGTTGTGGGAGAAGGCAATTAACATCCTGCTCCAAGATCACAGAATCACAGAGTGTCAGGGGTTGGAAGGGA
>JAOEGS010020770.1:22055-32451 GCA_025447755.1 Corythornis vintsioides
CCCCCCTCAGTCTCCTCTTCTCCAGGCTAAAGAGCCCCAGCTCTCTCAGCCTCTCCTCAGCAGGGAGATGCTCCATTTCCTTCAGATGAACCACCTGTGTGGTAGATGGATCATTCGGATTTGAACATGAAATACCATTCTGTCCTGCTCTCATCTAGATAGATGATGTTCCTCAGCACAGATTCAGGTAGCAGAAGATGTTTTTTGCAAGGGCAGGAATGGAGGGAGTGTTCTGCACTTTTCAGCATCTGCAACACCCTACTTTTTCTGTGTAGGAGATGCAGAAGAGAGGAGGAGCAATGAGTAGGCAAACTCTCCAGATTGTTTGAGGATCAACCTGTGTCCAGGACCAGGCAACTCTCTACAAGGTTATGGGTTGCAGCACTGACCATGTGAGACCTTTGTCCTTGACAGGTGGTGGTGGCAGTTTGGGAGGTGGTGTCAGCTTTCTCCAGCTCCTGCTCTGCTGCTTCTTGTCCAGGTGAAGAAAGAGGAGACAGGGAATGAGCTTCAGGGCTATGAGCTGGTGCAGCCACCACATTTAGGCCTTTTCTTGCCCTATCTGTCACTGGAAGAGATGGGATTGGGGGGGAGTTGATAGACTTTTGGCCCTGTTCTGTTGAACCACGCTTCTATTAATCTACTTTAATTTGCTGAGCAATTTGAAAACCCTTTCTGTAAATTATGAGCTTTCTGACATAGGAGTGAAACTGGAAAGGGAAAGAAGGAAATAAAATAGAGCAAAAGAGAATATATGTAAGCATATTATATATATGCTTACATATATATGCTTACATATATATGTAAGCACATATTCTTATTCATAAATGAATATATGTTCTTATCATTTAGAAGGGATTATCTGCCAGTTTCTAGGAATTGTGATGGAGTCAAATTATGTAGAGCACACCAATAGTAGATGGGAATGCTCTGAAAGTTGAGGCTGCCAGCTGTGTAGATTGCTCATGTACAGGACTCAGTGCTAATCATCTGCAGCCCTGTCTTTACAGTAGTTTTTCATCACTCTGGGACAGGAATTAGGTGTCCATCTATGTTTCTAGTGTCTTTCATGGCACACTCCAGGAGAGCAGATTAGACCCCTCTTGCTTCCAAATGCTCCAAATCCTCTGTTTCCAAATCATAGAGGAACTAAGGGAAGGCAAAACAATATGGAGCTGTTTCAGGGATTCAATGGACATGATGAGTGAAAGATGGACTCAAAGGGAGTTCTTCAGGGGCTACAGGACTGATGGTGCTAGGCTGTGCCCAGTTTGTCATGGCATTCTAGATGGTGTCCAAGGAATGTCCTTTGAGACAGCTTAAAGACCTGACATTTCATTTCACTCATCATAGCTTCTCCTTTCATAAATACAAAATAGTGGTTCAAGATACTTTGTCAGCCTAAGTATGGTGGGTTTCTTGTTTGTTTTGTTTTGTTCTCCAGTGTTTAACAGGAAGAAATAGTTCATCAGAGAAAGGGAGTATGGGAAAAGAGAAACTGAGAGAGTATTTTGCACAAATTTGATTGGGTTAAACACTAGCTACCATTTCTGATCCATACCATTTGGCCTCTGAGTCACTTTCTGTGCTAGAAACTTACTCTTAGTACCAACTTTCTGGAGTAAAATAAGCACACTGTAATAAGAAAGCATAGATATCACTTTTGAGTTTCAAGCTGTCATTCGTGGTATTAGAGGTCTTTTTAATGTAATTTTGATTAATTTGTGAAATTTGCTTATAGTTTTTGCAAATAAGGTAAAGTCCTATAAGAAAAGAAATGGTGGTCCACCTGCACACATCTGCCTGCCAAGGTTTAATTATCAGGCTTAGTGGGGATTCTGTCTAGACAACCGTGGGACAAAGATGTAGGCAACCTTCCTTAGATGCAAACTGCTGCAGCTGCTCTGTTTTCTGTTACAACTTCATGTGGTGGGAGAGGACCCTGCAACCCTCAGAGTGTCATTAATTGCAAGTCAGGCAGTGGAAGGTTTGCACTGCCAGAAGGAAAGGCTTCTGAGAAAATGGGCAGTTTTATACAGGATGAAGTCCTCTTCTTAGTGCTTTTCCCAAGCTCCTGACAGGTGTCATAGACCCATAGGTGCTGTCCTAATGGCAAGCCACTGATAGATTGAAAGCTGGGGATAGGTCCACTCTCCTCCCCTACTCCTTCTGTCCTCAGCTGTGTTGCCCTCTCTACTTCCTCACTTCCTCAGGAACTGGGTACATGGTTCCTTATGGTGAGATCAGAATTAGATGAGCTTAGCTTCTCCAGCAGGGTTGCTGCTTCAGGAAGATCTCAAAAAAACAGTTTGGGAGGAACTGAACCACAGCCCCCATTGAAGGAAGGATGTTGTTGCTCTCATCACCCACCCACCACACTGGGGCAACTGAGGAGCCTGGCATCCTTCAAGAGGAAAATTCCTGCTCTGAACCATATGTAATTTGCTATATCTATCTTTTCATGTAGCATTTTCTTTCTGGAAACTTGACTAGGTATCTCATAGCCTGTGTTACAGGTCCCAGGAATCAGCAGAATGCACTCACTACATCTTTCTTTTTTGGTGATTCTTCTTGTCCTCCATCTCACAGGCATACTGGTACCCAGAGCCACAGAGGTAGCCAACTCTCCACTTATTTCTCTCTGTCAAATGAAGGTACCTCAGTGGGGTACACTGTCCATTCCCATGTCTAGCACAGGGATGGTTTGAATTACTCATTATCAATGAGTCTACTCAATCCTAAATCCAGGGCAAGTCAGATTTATCCTGGTGAGACATAAGATCACTCACTTGGCTGCAGTTGCTCACTGCACTGAGTGATACTTATTTTGGTTTTCTCATTTTATTCAAATGATATGATTCTAGGAGTTCTCTGCTCCTCCACAATAGTTCTCAGCAATGTAAATTTCAGTTGAAGAGGAAGTTATTAAAACGTGAAGATTAGGAGTGACCTAATTCTTACAGGTAAATTTAAACAAAAGTTTGAAACTTGGCCCGATCTGCAAAGTTCAGCTTTAATAAATAATCAAATGTTTGTGTGACATGGGGACATACGTACCCCTGGACTGAGAAACAGAGCAACAATTTAAAATAAATCTGTCAACTTCTGTAAATATTATTTAAATTATAAAATGGAGTGTCTTCCTCAATAAACTTTTGGAAGAAAATGAGACCATGAAAAACTGTTTGTTTAAGGCTCCTCAGACTTACCTTATCCTTCCTCTGAAGTATTTTCTTCTTTGAAATTTATAAATATAATGTACATAATTATTAAGGTTGATCTGCATGTACATTGAATTGAGAATATACTCCAAGTACATCTTTATTAAAAAATTACTGAAAGTACTATTTTAAGTTCTCTTCATCTTTCTTTCTCAGCCTCTCAGACAACTTTGTGTGAGAAAATAGCATCTGCAGACTGCTGTGCCTTTATGGAGATCTTTGCTTGGATCTTTGGCTTCAAATCAACAAAAAGAAAAAAAACCAAGCAAACAAATAAGCTCAGTCAGTCTGCCTGATTATCTAGGCACCTATCTGGGTTTTCCATAATCTTGTTAGTATCTGAATACACTCTACATAAAATCAGCAGCAATGGCATAGTCTCTGCTGAATTCTCCCTCTCCATAGGAAAATTTGAAGTGGTTTTCATCTTCCCATGACTTCACTAGTAATTTTGTCTATATTTTCTCTCATATTTTGCAGAGTAAAGATAGATTAATGGAATATGGGAGGGTATCCATTCTAAGTTACTTTTCTAGTGAGAAGGCTTTTTTTTAAAAAAAAAAAAAAAGGAGAGATTTTGCTGCATTTCCTGAAGAGAGATAATCTCTGGACTCACTCAGATGATGTCTTCTGGACATATGCTGCACAGTGGGATCCTGGGGCCAGGGCTTTCATTGCCTCCTCCTTCCACAGCACTGCCCAGGCTCTACCTCTCCCAGTGGCCACAGAGTTTCAGTCAGGCAATGTTGCAAGACAAGACCCCAATTAGAAAATTAGGAAGTCATTGTCTTGTCTCCCATATACTTAACATATTTCAGAAGTTTAAATGGAAGATTGGAAATAATACACTGTATGTGTAAATTTACAGTAACTTAAATACTCCTCCCCCTTAAAAACCTGCTGAAACACTTTGGATCTTAAATTACTAGGACTTTTTATTGAATCATATATGTTTCAGCTTAAATCAAGCCTCTGCTCATTTTTCAATATGCCCATAATCCATCTCTGAGGTAAATAAGATAAATTCTTTAGAAACAATTACACTAAAAAAAAAAGTAAACCTCTTTTCTACACGTACATTTTTTTAAAAAAAACAAACCTCTTTTCTACAAGTACATTTTTAAAAAAGCAAACCTCATTTCTTTGTTCTGGTGAATTCGAATGATTCATACTCCTTATGAGTAGTCTTGATATATATTTAAAGTAAGTTTCCAGTAACACATTTCAAAGAATTTCATAAGGAAGCATGGGAACATCAGGATTCTTCTATTCCTACAGGTATTATCTCCATCAAGAGAAACTAGTCCCTGTATGGGAGATTAAAAGTCTCCTTTTCCTTTAATGAAGCCTGTTGCTATTATCCCTTTACCTCTGTGACAATAATTTTCTCTCAGCTTATTTTGGATGGAGTTATGTGATTCTCTTGTGGGTCACTTTCATCACCATCTGGTAATTATTTCAGCAGTACTTAGGCACTGACAGAGGATGGATATCTACATAGCTTGCATTTCTTCTTTCTTGCACACACTGCTGAGCAAAGCACAAACATAAGATCTGATCTGACAGATCCAATCCAATAAAGAGCACAGTTGCCTACAGGTTAAATGACACAACACCTGCTGATGTCTGACTTCCCAAACAGAGCCCCAAACCCAGGGTGAGGGCTTGGAGATGCTTGTTAAGTTCTTGAGGAAGATTTGACATCTCAGAGTAGGTTCCAAAATATGCAGCGCAGTACCCAACCTCTTGCTGACACTGCACATAGCCAAGGGAGTTAGCCAAGGGGACATGTCATCATGGGCTCTAGTTCTCCAGTGTCTGACTTGAAGCAGTCTGTCTGCCCCTGTTCTGGACCTGTTGCAGTGCAAGGTGCACCGTGTGATGGCCCATGCAACTGACCAAAGATGATTCTTTTCTTCTGAAACGGTGGGAGGGATGAGATGCACAACTTCAGTGCTAAGGGGAGCTGTGAAGGGCCCTCACCTAAGTGTCTTCCTTATATTCTTCTCCACCAGCAGTCATGAAGAACCTGGAGCTCTTAATTCCTGACCCTGCTGCATTCCCTCCTCCTAGGGAAGTCAACTTGGCTTACTTTGACTGTGGTGTAGGCACAAAGTTGCTTAGCTTTCATTGCCAGGACAACCCTAGCATTGTACACAGGACTGAAGCTAAACACCTCAAAAGCTTTTGACCAGCAAAGACCTTCTAGGGTTTTGTTGGCAGCTGAACAGATCCTTTCAGGGTGGTGCATGTGAGCTATGTCTGCAGTAAGCATAGGCGATGTGCCACTGTTGGGGAAGGTCCTACTCTGACTTACCCCATGCCCACTACTTCCCATCTTCTTTCTGTATTCTCCTTCTGCTTATTTTATATTTGTCAGAGTCTCTGAACCAATGCAGTTTATAGCCTAGCAGAAATTTCACCTTGCAAGCACAAAAAAATCTGGACGAGGCAGGAGCAGGCAGCCTACCAGAGGACAAAGAAGAGAGGAATGAATGAGAGCACTGTGAGCTCTGGCCCACATGGGGATGCTGACTGACAGCTCAGCTTGCTGCTGGGGAAATGGCAGAAATAGTGACTTCAGTCCCATCCCTCGCTGCCCATTAAAGCCTTTCTGAATCCAGCTCAGGCATAAAAAAAACCCCAAACCCATAGAAAATGGAAGAGAGGTCCAACCCACATAGCACCTAAGGCATTTTATCTGGAATTGTCCTCCTCTCTAGTCCTTCTGGAGACTGGGGCTTGCAGAGGACTGGTGGAGTCTCCACTAGTGTCTGGGTTTTGAGAGTCAGATTCCTGTTTGATAGCTATCAGCAATTTTTGGCCTAGTATGAGAACCTCCTCTGCCACAAATGGGCTGTAATGATCTGTGCTAGCTGAGAATCTGCTTTTTATTCCTCTCTCAAGTTACATGGAAAAATAAATTTGGTAATAACATCATAGTTCCTAGAATATAAGAATGTGTCCAACAGCTGGTAACCTCTGCTGTGGAAAGAAGCAGAGCAGGACAGTGTGCAAGTCATGGCTGAGGAGACCTGGCAGGGCTGAGGGGAGCTGGAACAGCTCACACAGCATCTGCAGGCACACCACATATGTGGACCAGCACTCAGAAAAATACAAGGTTGTTAATATGCTATACTGAGAGATAATTTAAAAGCCTCCCCATAAAGAGAAAAGCATTATCCCTATAGCAGTAAAACGTATTCCCAGCTCAGTTAGTGTTTGCTTCTCTTGCTCATTGTGGGATCGAGGCACAATCCCACAATATGCCTCAAGCTCAAGCGTTGTGCAAGTGATTACATACTCATGTACCTTTTAGCTCTGCCCTGAATCAGGACCTCCACTGTGAATGTCTGAAGCTGTGATTAGCCACCTACTTAGGCAGAGGTTAAAATCTGGCCCTTAACCTCCTTCCTTTTTAGTTAAGCTTCCTGTGAAATGGGTTTAACAAATATAACTGGCGTGTTATTTAAAGTAATACTTTTAATGAGGTGACTAATAAGTGTAAATAGGTACCTAGTTATTAGCATAGGTGTATCTGTTTAACCCACCTTCTTTTTACCCAAGGAGTTTTTCACTTTGGAAATTCAACCACATTGTCAGGTTGTCATGTTCACGCTGTCAAAGATTTTCCTGTTAGTAAGAAGCCTGGTGATGTAAAGGGAATTGAGCATTTCAGGTCAGTGTGTCAGGACATGAGAGAATTAATGCTACTACAAGGATCCTTCAGCAAGCCCTTTCAACTGCAAGACTTAATCACTTAAAGAGTTTGCACTTGAAAACTGTAGAGTAAGAAGAAATTGCAGCAATGATGGTCTCATTTACCTTTATGTTCTCCTACTTGTAAGGTTACAGTGATTACATCATTGCAGTATTTTTCACCTCTGTGAGGACCTCAGGCTTCCTGCTTTTTGACTGTTGCCCCACATACCTCTAGAGATCCTAAGACTTTTCCCAGGGAGGTATGAGACAAGCAGGCTTTACATTTTACTACGCAGGGTTGCACTCTATGTCTTCTCCAAGCCTGTGTTTCTCAGGAAAAAAAAAAAAATAGTTGAGATATGTAAAAGGATGAAACACTGAATTATAGGCTGCAACTAAGAAACTGTGCTCATATTCTGAAGGTGAAACAATAAACAAGGAGCATGATACTAGAAAACAGGCCATTGTTGCTACATTTCTCTCCAAAGGAAAGTAGCTTTGTGGTAATTATGTGACAGCTCTGATGACTGATTAATAATAACCTCAAGAAGAAGAAGGGTTTAATAGTACTTGCAGTATCTAAGAATCAGGTTGGCATGAACGTTTGAAACCTTCTTGCTTTGACACATGACCTTGTCCAGAGGGGAGTCACTGACTCCTATCTAACACTGCTTCATTGAGTTATTGGAGGTTCAGAGCAGCAAGCAGCAGGAAAAGCATTGGAAATTACACTGGAAATATCCCACATAAAGCATTTGCCCTGGCTACCAGGGCTAAAATCTTTCAGCACTTTTGCCTGTTTCCAAGTGTAGAAGAAGTGCCTCAGATGCCTACCCAGCTCCACCTACTCTTTTGGGAAGTTACAGGTGTGTTTTAGCATGGATCAGCTTTCTTGCTGGCTACCTGTGTCTGAAGCATATGGTATTGATAGGATGCTCATGTGGATATGAGCATCATGGCTCATATTGCTGCGATGTAGGGAAGCACGGAAAGGAAAGCCAGCTAAAGGTCATGTGGGAGAGAAACCAGAGCTGGGTTCACTTTAGAAAGTCATTAGAAAGCAAATGAGAACACTAAACGGATGCATGGGTGGGGAAAAAAAAAGCAGAAGGATGATTGGGAAGAGCAGGCCGTGGAATTAGGACATTCTCCAGATGGACTTTGTAAGGATTAGGCCCTAAGGCCATAGTTAGCTAGACTGGCCTTGGAGGCTAAGCTTTCTCAGTAAGCTACTAGTACTTTTCCCCCTTAGGAAAAGCGTTAAGTTCTTTTTTTAGGCAACTGAAGTTATTTAAAGTTATGGTGTTTGTGATATGTTACATTTAATTAACTGATTACTTAAGAACAATCCACAGTATAAGGTCAGATTAAAACCCAAGTGAGATCTTTGGTGACACCAACAGAAGAAAAGGAGTATGTTCAGTTTGGATCTGAACTTGGTAATCTTTTAATTCTGCCTTTTCTTGGAGTGTGAACTGCAGGAACAACAGGCAAGCAAGGAGATGTAGTCCAGTGGAGGGGGAGGTCCTGCTAGAAATGGACATTTAAAACCCTAGAATGTTCCATGCCCCATAAGAGTTTCACAAGCATATGATGACACTTGATGCTGTTGTCCCCAGTTTCTAGCTTCAAACCAAACAGTTTAACAAAGGAAACAAAAGAAATAGTTTATTGGCATTATTAGAGGCTCCAGCTATTGATATGCAATGACACTGGTCACAGTGTAATTGAAACAATTCCCCTACATCCAGTGAGGGGCAATTAGACCCTAATTAGAATTGGGTTCTATTTTCTGTTCCATCTAAATTTTAAGTTTTACAAAGAGGTCACTTTAAAAAAAGTCTTTCTCCCATGTCCTTAGAGAATATTTTAGGAAGAGAGTTTTGTTTAGCAAAGGTCTTCTAGTTATCAGTCTTTGAAAGGAAAATACTCAGTTGTAGGGTAAGCCAAACTTTTGCACACATCTAAAGTCATATTAAATGGCATAAATATATATGGTTTTGAACTGGGAGATGTGCCATAGCTGTTATTTTAATATTTAGAGAAAAATTGGGGAAGTATAGAAGATTATATTTTTTGAGCATTTTTTTTTACATACTGTTGAGTTCAGAAAATGAGAAGACCTATCCCCACCACATACTTGAAAATATTTGTAAATTATTGTGTAATTATAATTTGCACCAAAAGAACTAGATAAATCTACATTTACATGCAATCTTAATTATTCTATATAAAAGAAACCAAAATGATGGTCTCATTATTCATATACTTAAAAAAAAAAAAGTCAGTAAAAGCTCATAATTCAAAATACATTTTAATTTTTGTGCAAGTACAAATCCATTTTCATTTTTCCACTGGTAAAACAGGAGTGCTCCTTGACATTCCAGGTTTTATTTCAGGCCAACTGTGAGGTAGCTTGAAATAAAATTTCCCTTTAATTTCAGGCTTTTCAAAATGAGACCATTAAAATACTTTACTTTAAGGAGACACTGAAATAATTCATTTAAATTCCTTACCTAAAAAAATTCTGTGTTCATTTTGATCAACATGAAAGATGTTATTGTTTTTAGCAAAGGAGAAAAAAAATGTTCAGATTTCTTCTTGCTCCCTTCTTATTCCTCTTGTAAGTTAGTATTGCTGTTCTCCTGAATGTGAGGAGACACACATGGAAGCTGCAGGGATATAAAATATCTGTCAAAAATAGTAATTTGAGAAAAATACCAAAGCAGCAAAACATGGCCTCAAGACTCTTCAAATCATATAACCCAGAGTTATATGCCCAGAACTGGGAGCACCTTCCAGCTCATGTTTTACTCCCTTTGCTTCAAACTACATTTTCTACTACATTAGAGGGTCCTAATGAAATAAAGAAAAACTCATAACAAATCTCAGCCCAGTTGTTGTCTTCAGCTTAGGTTTTCTTAGCATTTGCCTTCCAGGGCTTGGTCACTTAACTTTGGGGGAGAAGGGATGCCACTGCAGAGCCTCTTGGGTGGCCAGGATTTCCCCTGGAGCCTTATGGCAAAGAAGGAGGAGATTTATCCAGGTATGAAGGGAGAATCAGCTGCCGACCTAAAAACTAGTGATAGCAGCATAATAATGTGTCTCAAAAGCTATCACACAACCCTGAAATTCTGGTAAAATACAATATGAATAATAGCATCCCTTCTGTACATCTGTCACCTATTTTAAATTTTGGGGTAAATGAAAAAAAAATCAAAAAAAAAGTTTTTAATACTTCTCTTTTCCAAAGCTCAATAAATTTTAGAAAGGCCTTTTTTGGCTCATCAAATATTTCTGGCAAGTAAAATGTACAACTTGTTTAGCTGATTGATGAATGGTGTCCATTTTCCAACAGGGATTTAGTTTTGCCTCAAGAGATCAGTTTGTACTGTAATTTCTGGACACAGGAATAATAAAGTTGGGCACATGTATTGTTAGACTGTCATCTCCAGAGATTTAAATCAACACAC
>JAOEGS010020770.1:43856-77074 GCA_025447755.1 Corythornis vintsioides
GTCTCCTGCTCTGGAGACATTCCAGCCCCCCCTGGATCTGTTCCTGGGTGACTTGGTCTAGGTGCCCCTGCTCTGGAAAGGGGGTTGGACTAGATGATCTTCTAGCTCCCTTCCAACCCCTAATATCTATGAATCTATGAAATTCAATGCCTTTTTCCCCACCTAGTTCTTAAATAGTAATGGGAATACTACAGCTTGTGCAAAATGCCACAGTTGTGATATCTGTATTGGTTTAATTTTAAGGATTGTTAAATGTCATTTCTTATTCTTCTTGATTAAAAATTATCTAAAACCTATTGGAGTAATTTTAAATGTCTGGTTTGTTTTTTTTTTTAGTAAGTTCATCTCAGTAAGGAAGGGGTGGGGCATTTTTTTTCTAAGATAAATTTTTTAATGTTACTATTATGTATAGATATTACAGCAATGCTAATAATTCCCACACAAGTAAGGGAACCATTTTTCTAGTCACTGTGCAGTCTTTGGGTGATAAACTCCCTGCACTGGAGTACTAAACACAAAAATCTTTCCAATAAGTGAAACAACAAGGAAGAGGACAAAAGAAAGATCCTCAGAGTACTTCTGCCTATTCTACCTTTAGGCACAGTTTGCAGACACAAAATGTGGTTCTATTTCCTTAATGACAAAAAAATCCAATTTAAATACCTGAAAGAGAAGGTTGCAGAAAAACTTCTGGGCACACATATAGCCCTTCTCAACCTGGTCTAAGCCAATGTGACACAAAGAGATTTCTAGTTGTTTTTGTTTTGGGTTGGTGTTATTTTCCTTTAAACTATTTGAATCACATCAGAAAGAGAATTAATGTAGTGAGGATATATATTGCATAGGATTGAAAGTGTATTAGTTTGGATTTTTTTGTCTCTTTTCTTCACATTGCACTGTGGTAACATTCTTCCTCTCTTGTGTCAGCACTTTTGGTTTTCACTGTTTGTGAAAGTTCCTCATTTTACAAATGAGTATAGTCTTTTTTCCCTTGTAAAACAATGCCTACGATGAGACCATTTTTTTCAGGCATGAAGCAATCTGTTTTCAATCTTGAGAATGAGGGATTTTATTATCTGTTTAACGAAAACTCTCTGGTTGTCTACTTTTTTTTTTTTTTTTTTTTTTTTTTCAGATGCATCAATAATGCTAATAAAAAATGAGCAGATAAAGATTTGGCTTGTGTAGGAGGAACAAACAAAAACATCTCACATGGATACTTCGAATTTGGTAATGCTGTTTTTTCTTTTAGTTTTACAAAAAGTTTCTTTTCTTACACAACATTTAATGAAATACTACACTAAAAAATAAATAACTTCTTTTTTTTTTCCAGAAAGATCTACACTCTCCAAAAGCATTAAGGAATAAATGCTGCCTCTCTCAGATCTCCACAGATAACTTCAGACTTGCTGATCTTTGTGCATATAATATCCAGTTAATCTATAAAATATCTGGAATGGCTATGAGTGGCTGATGATTATCATATTGATCTTAATGATTTCCCTGTTTGTGTTCCTACTGTTTCTTTTAGGGACCTGCTCTTGTACTATGAGCTCACTTTGTACTGGGAAGGACTGGTTGCTGTTTTACATGTAGACCCTGTGTAGAAAAATAGGACCTTGACTGTCAAGTGAGGCATCTTTTTTCTCTTCACTCAGCAATGTGGGTAAAAACAGTTTGTTGAACGGAGTTTTTCCTCAACATAGAGCCTGTGAAGGTCTTAACAAAACATGTGAAATTAATTTTTAATGAGTAGACTAAGTGTGTTGATTAAGTTTCTGAGATTTTCACTGGTCAATTAGAAAGCCACCTGTAATGCATTTTTCCCTTCATTCACTGACTGAGATGCTTATTGATATTCTTAAGCTACTGATTATTCAGGCCAAACTCTGTGTTTATTAAACACTTCACAGTCATTCAGGTAGTTCTTCTAATAGCAACACATGTATTGTGCTTTCTTCCATTGGCCAGGAAGAAATGATCATCATCTTCCTCATCTAACCAACAGCAGTTTCTTCTTGATAAGTATATGGCTTTATGACAATTTAAAGATCTTTGCATGCATTGTAGGGGATCAGAGGAAGTCCTTTCAGAAGCAAGCAACAAGGTTTTGTCTTGTGGCTTCCACCTGCCCAGGTGCCAGGTCTCTGATCATCCTGGACTCAGTTTGCATGTGGAACTGCTTGCTGACATTGTGGTACTCCAAGGCCTTTATTAGCTGCCCATGCTAAAGGAAAGTAATCTGAGTAACAGTCTATGAGGTATTGATTACAAAGATGAGAGGTCAAAAGCCTGTTGAAATAACTGGACATTCCAACCCTGGTTTTGACACTGAAATGCACTGTTTCAAAATGCTGCTGTTCTTGGTGGTTGGTTGTGTTGTTCCTTGGTACAGAGGTGGCCATCAGGTAGATCTGAACTTTGATTGCAGACAGGATGGCAGAAGTGATTGGTGTTTGGCATCTCAGCTGGTCTGCAAAGCAGACACAAATATTTTGGAGGAAAAGTGAAGCAGCAGCACACCATCACTCCTGCTGTGATGGAAAGTTTGCAAACAGCAGCAATGTATAGACTGCTATGGAATTTACTGCTAATAGGTTAGAAGCCACTTGCCACCACTGAGTGGGTGCTGTAGCTCCTAACACTTTGGTAGCTCCCAACCCTTTGGTGGCTCCCATTCTTACTGGACAGATTTGACACATTGCAGACAGAAAGAAGAGCATTCCCACGGGAAAAAAACCCAACAACTAACAACCCAAAATACAAACAAAAAACCCCTAACAATCAAAAACAAAATCCCAAACCAAACAAGGAATATAATTCACAGGCAACTACTCTATCTGTCTTGCAGACTACCAGCACACTATGTGTCCCAGCACACATAACTGGGAAAGATCCAGAAGGAATCAATTGCCACTATCCAGTGGTTGACATGAAGTGGAAAACATTCAAGGAGTGGAGAAAACAAACAAACAAACAAACAAAACCAAACTCTTCTTGTTTCTTATTGCCCAACAGTTTACTATGGTTATTGTTCCATTTTGGCCACAGACTTGTGACCCTTCTCATATTATTTAGCACTGCTTTCAATTCCCTTTTTTAAAACAAACCAAACCAAAACAACTCAAAGTGTTGCTAAAGCTCTGTCAAAGTTATTGACTGCTGTTTGAGTTTCTTGCATGGGCTGATCTTAGTATCAATATCAGACACGGATGGGACACCTGCTTGCACATGCACAGTTCTGAGCTTCTGTTGATGTGTCTTAATTGGATTTTACATTATTATATGAAAAGTGGGGGTATGAGTTAAAGGAAGAGCTATATTTTATATTTATCTGCATAAACAGGCAGTCTCCCAGCCTCACAATAGCACTGCTTGAGGTTTTCAAGTGCTGCTAATGCAGGATAAAATAGTCTTTTCACAAGCTAAATAAAAATCCAGCCTATGTATATCTAGATAACTGAAAATGCATATGTGTATAAATACACTTATATACAAGCAATAGATACAGAAAATTGTGAGTGTGAATATCATGAAAAGTATTGCTGAACTTGTTTGAATGTGTGCACAACAAAACCTTCTACATAATGCTGTCTCATCACCCTTATGCTGAGAGCAGCTCAAGCATGGATGTGGCCAAGAGAAAGCACATTACTTTTAGGGTGCTCCATCTGCTTTGGAGAGGTAATTTACTGCTCATGTGCTATTTTAAGGCCTCAGGTGAACTAACACAGATGCCGTTGTGCCATAATTTGCTGTCTCTAATGTGAGCAAACTGCCCACCTCTGTAGAAGACCCTTACCCTGGAATACTGGAGTAGGGGCTGATCTGTCCCTTTCCCAGCCTGGCCTCACATCAAGCATTCTGTTTTGCCTATAAAATGTGAGAAAAACCCCAGTGGGGTAAATGTGACTTGTGCTGGCAAAGGAGCGAAGCAGCCCACGGGGAAGTAGCTTTGTTCAGAGCACAGATGCCTGTGGACAAAACCCTCCCAGTTCATATTTCCTGGTCTCTGGGAGGCTTAACAGTCTGTAGCCAGGGATTCATCCCTGTGCCTGTGCCCGAGCTTGCCCGCACCACATAGCTCGGTGTGGGGTTTGAGAGCCCCACATCTGCACCCCACTGGAGCCCTGTGGATGGGTGCTGGCACTTCCAGGACTGTGTGGCTGCTGGGTGGAGTTTTTCTGGATGACAGCTTTGGAAGTGGGTGCCTCAAGACACTTACATCTTCCTTAAGTCCCAGAGCCCTTTTTTTTTTTTTTTTTTTTTTTTCTGTTCCTGACTCAATGTGTCTCAGAAGACTTCTGGTAACAACTTGTTTTTGGCTGGAGATACCATGAGAAAACAACTCCCTCAAGTGCTATTTTTTTTTTCTGTCTCTCTGAGTCCTGGATAGAATTAGGAAAGCACATTCACACCTCCCCTCATTCAAATTTTGAATTTATTCCCAATTGAGTCACTTTTCCTTGTTTGTTTGGCTTTTTTTCTTTCCCCCCCCATGGCGTACTGCAGACACCTTTGCCTTCTGAATGCTTTGTTTGCAAACTGGGTCTTGTCCAGTGTCTCTCCAGGCAGAGTCCCAACATGACATGGTTTGCTTTTGTCTTTAGACATCAGCTAAGGTTGCTCCCCTGGTAGCAGGAGTAGCCAGAAGCAATCCAGGGAAGGAGGCATCCCAGGTGCCAGAATGTATTGATAAAGCTCTGCCAACAAACATGAGGGTGAACTAATGGTATTTGGAGGAGCACTTGCAACTTTGCTGGTGGCATCAGAATCTGATCTCAATAACAATGAAGTAACCAGGCTAGATATGGATCTGGATTAGACTGACAACATTTAAGTCCCTTTTAAAAGTTTGCTTCTGCTACATTACTCTAATGAATCCAGTTACCTTGCACATAAAGGCATATTATTGTCCTGCTTCCTTAGTATCTTCTTATATGTTTGATTATACTCAGGTTTATGCATGAAATTTTTACACATTAAAAAAAATAGGCTTTAAAATTAATTTAAAAGATACAATCATCTGTGAGGACTTTTAAATTGAAATAAAATCATTTTGTTATGGGCAGAGTATCAGCCTTGTTAAGTTTGTCTAGTTTTGCCCTGCTGCCCTGTATAAGGTTGTTTTTTTGAACAGCTACTTCTGATTGTGCCAGATGTTTTCAATTCTGGATTAATTTTCTGACATTTCTGCCTAAATACTTATTCAGTATGTATCTCATGCTTTCACAGAAGCTAGCAATATGTATCCCATTGTTCTTAAACATGATGTTAAGGAAAAATACATTTGAAAAAAAAATATATTTTAGTGTGCTTTTGTTCCTTTGCTTTTAAGAAGGGCTAGTGCTTCCATGCATTGGCACTAGGATTTGAAAATTGTCAGGGGAGGAGCATTTTTATATCAGGAGTGTGTTTTTTTTTCCATTTCACATGAAAAGAAAGTTGAATTTTATATATATGCTATAGCTGACTGTTACAGCTTTGTGAGGGCATTTTCCAAGAATTATGGTAATCTGTGACCTAATCTACCCCTTCACAATTCTTCCTGTGATTAGAATCTGCTAAAGTTATTTTACATCTGGCTTTTCCTGGACGTACCCTCCTCTTCTTTGGTCTGGAAACTTTGTCAATTTGGATTTTGAGGAATTAATATACATGTCCTGCCCAGATGGTCTGTGCATGTGCTGTAAGTACATGTAAGTACTCTAGAATTTCTTGGTTTACTACGTAATGTATTTGTCCATGGTGTGAGGAATACAGTCATGGTACTAGCTCAATGAGTGCTGTGAAATACAGGCCCTAGTTGCTTTACTTAGGGCATCCTGAGCAAAATGCAGAGGTTTGGGAGCACCTGACTTGCTTAGGCAGACCAAGCAAAGAAACTTATTTCTTATATCATAAAGTTAATGTAAATTAGCCATAAACTTTTAATGCTATTCTTTATTATGAATTATTCTTTATTATGAATGTAATTGTATCTTTCTCTTGGATTAGGATTGAAAATCACTCTTCCTGGATTGTCCAGTTGAAAGATGCATTGTTCCTCAGACTGAAGAATCTTGTATCTGATGAGTATTTAAGATAATCACAGTAATGGTTTTCATCTGCCATTAATACAAATTAAAACATTAACCACAATAAATGAATAATTGGTGACTGAAATGTGATTTCCTGTGAGTAAACCTGCTATTTGTTGGCATCAGCAAAACTCTGAGCAAAGAAAAGATGTCAAGTCTGAAAGAAAGCAGATGAAAACATTAAGGTCCCAAATCAGGATATTGATGGCTAGGATGGCCTAAAAAATGAACAAACCAAAGCAAACAAATACCTAAAGCACACAAACAAAAGTTATTTGATACCAATGACCCCGAACAGCAACATTTAAAACTACTCCTGCACGTGTCATTTCCCCTAGTTTTGGTTTGTGATCTCTATGCATGCTAATGTGCCAGAAGTGTTTATCTTTTAGAAAAAAATGTGACCTGCATTATGCAATGAGTTAGTTACCAAGACAACAGGTCCAAGGCTCATAGATTTGTAGACTTATTAGTGGCTGTGATTTTCCAAGTATTGTGTCTTAATGCCACATGGCCATTAAGGAGGTATTGCATTTGCATATAGTGCATTTCTTCAGAGGTAATGACTCTGTCCTTGGAGACATGACAATTTGATTAGTGACCTTCTAGCAACCATGCTGATTCCCATCCAGACTAGGTCCCTGTCAGGGCCTCCATCAGCTCGCCCATCTTCAGGATCACTGCTTTGCATTACAGCTGCATTTTATTCCATGATTCAGAGACATTTTAAAGAGGATGGGTTTTGTTTTGTTTCCCTTTTGTAATTTTCTGTGCAAAGGTACTTTCACTTCTATAGATGTGGTTCTCATCTCCAAAATAAATTTGACCTAATCATCTACATTCTATGCTGATATAGGTGAAGTTGAACTGTTCATATTTGTCTGTTCCATCTCACTGGTCATTGTTCATTTTTCTTCCAAATCAAACTGAGCATTTTCAGAAGTTGCCTTGAAGCAGGGTTTCAGGAAAAGATCTTTTAAAGACATTTTTTTAGGGACAATATTTTCATACATCATGTTTAGATTTAATCATTTGTTTTGAATAGTATTTCAAATCTGTGTCATTTTTAGAATAATAAGAAATTCCACAGCACATTAAGTGCCAATTTTTTCCCTCAAGATCCATGTTGAGCTGAAAAAGGATCATAGAATCATAGAATCATAGAATGATTTGGCTGGAAGACACCTTCAAGATCATCAAGTCCAGCCATTAACCCTGCACTGCCAGGGTCCCTAAACCATGTCCCCCAACACCACATCTATGCAACTCTTAAACACCTCCAGGGATGGGGACTCCACAACCTCCCTGGGCAGCCCATTCCAATGCCCAACCACCCTCTCTGGAAAGATGAGATGGATTGGTTCATATTAACCAGAGTGTCACACACAAAGTAAAAAGAATGGAATATATCAGTTATCATCTTTCTATGATTATATGTCCTTAATAATAACATGTAATATCACACAATATCTCAGGGACCTGTCAACATGCCATGAAAAAAAGATGCATTATGAAAAAGGTAACAACATAAATTTGTTTAGAAGCAATAAAAAGGAATACTATTGGAAATGCCTTTTTCAGAAGAGAACTATTAAAAGAAAATATTAATGGAGAAATTTTCCTTTCAATTGATGGAATATCACTCTAAATGGTTGACTCTATGAGCCTTTTCCAACAAACTTACATTGCAATAAAGTTTTCCAACCTGCTCTCATGTCAAGTGAATGGAAATGAAAGCAGATTTGGACCCTGTGTCTATATGGTTCATATTAAGAGAAAAGCTTCAACCAAACCCCCTAGATTAGAACATTCCCAGACTTTGAGGAAGTTTGGCTCTGATTTCAGTTTTAAAATTCAGTGCTGGCTCCTTTCAACAAGGAACTAAATCATCTGAGCACCGCTTTGGGAAATTTGGATCCAGATCAGTACTTTGCAGCTGCAGCTGCATTCCTCACTGAAATCTAGAACTACTTGAGCCAGGTTCAAGGGGGCCAGGAGACCATGAAGCTCCCCTAGTGGCTTACCCATGTGGACAGTTCACATAATAGGGCTAGTCACGCTCAGTCTTTGCCAAGAAGGAGAAGTGGAAGTTAGGGGTGCATGGAGAGCACGTACAGAGTGTAGGATATCAGTCTTCACAGGAGGGCTCTGTATACCAAATCAGCCAACACATGGATATATTGTACTGTAGTTTGTGGACTGAGTGTGAAACAAAATGATCTTTTCCTGTTGAAGGTCTTGGTCCTTATCCTTGAAAAGCAAATCCTTTCTAGCATTTTCATCTGACACTGTTGTCTGGTTCCAGTCCTTGCTAGCAAAAGATTTGCTAGCAAAATTGTTATCAGAACCTTTCAAAGTTCTTGATCCTGGAGATCCTGAAGTTCTGAATCCTGGAGAACTGCAGTTGATGCTGGTGATAGAGGAAACAAACCTAAAGATGGTGCTGCTTTTATATAAAGAAAATTTTATTACTTTTTCCTTTAAGTCAGTCAAAATAATCTAAAATGTTTCTCTCAAGATGCTTGTGTGACCACATCAAAGTGACTGAAATGCTGCAGGGACAGCATGTACTTCAGGAAGGGAATAAAAACATTTCCTATCCATGGCCCTGGCCTCTCTGCTACAGCAACATGGCAGAGTTGCAGATGCACAGCAGAGACCCTGCAGTAACAGAGGCACAAGAAACAGCATGGTGATTCCCTCCACAGTCAGCATCTTGGCACAAGAAGATGACAGAGGAACTCATGGAGACTCTAGATGGTAAAATTGACCTGTATCCTGGGTCCATTCTCAGGACAGATTATCAGTTTTTCACCAGATTTCTCCATCACTCCCTCTGTGTTACAAATGGGCCAAAATGGCTTTTGTAAGTCTCATATCATAAGAAACAAATGCCTTGCAACCTTTCCATGAGCACTGTAATCCTCTTTGACCCCAGGAATTCCTGGAAACTGATCATGACACAGCAACAAGACAGAAGACACTCTTGGGAATGGTGGCAGTACAGTTTATGTTTCATCATCTTTCTTTCATTATTAATTTTACACAATTCTGTTCCACTTTGTGTCTATTTTATCTTTCTAGATTTGAGCTGTTCAGTACCATGACTATCTTCCAATTCATCTTTGCATGGCATCTAAAATAATGGTGACCCATTTCTAGCTAATTTTTGGTGATACTACATTAAAAATGCTTACTCTTAACCCTGCTTATTAAAATATCTTAACATTAATCAGTTTTAATACTGGCTAATTTAGCAATCAAACAGGTAACTCACTGCAGCATCACTTTAAAAAACAGGATTTTGGCCATCTCCAGCTCTTGTTTTAGTCAGTTTCTTATTCTTAATGTTAAACAATCACTTTAATTGAGCCTATAGACTGCAAATATAATTTCAAACCATTGACCTTTATGAATGACTAGAGTTTGATCTTTAAAACAGAAGTTTTAGTGAACTGGTACAGGAGAAATTGTCAGATTGTTTAAGGGAGTTGGAATGAAACCTATTCCCCAAATAATAATAATAAGACACCATGTGCTGTCACTCACCAAGCTCCTTACACCTAATCTACTATGGAGCAAAGCTTTCAACAAGTTCTTCAAAGAGGCTGTGGTTTGATTGGTCACAAAGTATTTTTATATAATCTCTTGTAGAAGTGTAACATTTCACTAGGTATGTGAAGGTGTTAACTGCTGTTACTGACTTTACTGACTTGCAGAAAGCTGGTTTGGTGCATGGCTTTGCTTGAAGGATGATGGAAGAACTCTGAATAAGAGAGCTGTGTTGGATATTTCTCATGGACTATAAAGTGATTGTTGCTAAGTCTGGACTTCATCCTCAAAGTTGAAGTGAGTTGCACATTTATTTTTTCTGCAACTGTTGAATGGTCACTGAAATAGAACATGTAATATTTCACTTTCTAAAGGCTTTAAATAATTTTGAACTCCATTTTCACTGTTTTGAGGTTCAAACAGATTTGGTTAAGAATCAAATAATACTTTTTCTGGACCTCTAATTAGTTTTGTCTGACCTCATGTTCTAACAAACTTTGGCAAAAGCCCCTTTCACTCCTTTTCCCAGTGGGACAAACTGCATTTACAGATCTGTTATTTTGCCATGTTAAAAAAGTTAAAAGACTTGATACTATTTACATTTTTATTATTCCCTCATGAATGGAAATTACATTAAGATCTGGGGTGGTGGATTATCCTTACATTGTAGTCTATGGTAATTTTACAAGGGAAATCAGAGGCACGTTATTAGTCTGATCTCATCTGGGCCATGATAACCATGAATTAAACAAAATCTCAGAAATGTGTATGTAAAATGCACATATAGTTAAAACCAGAATCTGCCAAACCCTTTTTTTACCCTTAGGCTACTCTGCTAGTCCTACTGTCTGGATTTCACTCTCTTTTTAATGCCATGGAATTCTATTACTTTTACAGTATTTGAAATTTCTAACACTAATGTTATTATGGTTTTACTAGAGAACAGTCTCCTGAGTAAGATCAGAGTTCAGAATTTGGCTGATGTGCTCCATGAATGTCAGAGTTCATGAAATACAGCCTAATCTATTTTTGTTACTTCTACAGTTGTCTTTCCATGTCTTTTTGGTCTTACCAGGATATACTAGTACAGATATATTTTTCCCCTCCTACCTTGACGTATCTTCTCTGTCTTTCTGCAAATATTATTCTTTGGCATATTTTACAGTTTTGAGGTTGTATGGAAGAAAACAGTTATGGAGATTTATGAGCAAGCATTAGATATTTCATTGGTCTGCCTAGATTGTATGCAATTGATAAAACTTAGCTCAACAAGGACAACTCAGCTGTGCAAAGTGACTCATTTGCATATGGATTTGCAGCCATATTCCAACATGTAGCATATGTGATTCAAAATCAATATCAAGTCTGAGTTAGGCATTCTCCTTAGCCCTGTGTATTTTGATTTGTCTCAGGAGTCTTAAGCAGAAATACAGTTTTAACAGTGTCAATAAATTAAGTTAAAGTGTGGGAACAAAGACAGTCTTAAGAAATCTGTCAGCAATGATTATCCCTTTTGTTGTAGGCACAGCTTCTGTTAAAAAAAATAGTTCTGCAGTGAAAAAACATAATTCTTGTTTTAGGAGGTCTTGTTGAAGACCATGTACACTTGCAAGTTAAAACTGCAGGCATAAAAATGAATTCCATTGGGTTACCCACCTACTGAAAACTCAGCAAAGTGGAAGTGTTTCTTATCAGGTAGAATTTAACACAACCCTTTTCTTCTCACTACTCTACAGCTGCTTTGGGTGGACAGCATGGATTACAACCATCTTGTGTTTTGGAGCATACAATGTTGTGCAAGCCATCAGTGCTGAGAACCAAGGTATGAAAATGCTTGATGCCTTGCAAAGCACTGATCTGCTGGCCCTCATCCCACAGGGACCTAAAGAATGTGGTCCCACACAGAGATAGTCCCAAAGATGTGAAGGTAAGTTAATGCTTCTGATCTCTCTTGGGTCAAAGGAAGAATGCTCAGCACCTTGCAGGATCACAGAAATGTAGCTTGTCTGCATGGTACCAGCCAACTTAATTGGAGCCTGGTTAAAAAATACATGACAAGCATGGGCCACAGTAAACACAGATGGCTGAGAGGAAGGAGATGAAGGAGACTGTGATTTTCAATAGGACGACAGCAACAAAATTCACAAATTTCCATCTGTTTGCTGGTTTCACTTTCTCTCCAGTCTTAAAAGAAGTCCTTTCCTGGGTCCAGGAAAACCTCTACTGGAAACAATTCTGTTCTAAAGAATACGTTCATAATGAAGTACTTTGTGAGCTCTACTTACTGTACAAAAGGCTAAATGGTTCTGCCTCTTACACTCACCTAGTTGTTTTTGGGTTAGGCAAGGTTTAAGTAGCAGACGGTGCAATTGTAATGTCTCCTCTTGCTAATACCAGAAGGAATCCCAATATCACCGAGTTCTGTGATATTGTGAACCCTCCAGTGTCCAAGAAGGACAGGAAGAGTATTGGTGTGTGGTGGTGGAAACACTGATCTTTTTCTTTCCTTTCTTGCTAGTCACCTGAACTGCAGCTTTTTGAAAACTGTTGCTTGGTTCATGACTTGTTAATAGGGATTTTGTATCAGAAGAGAACAGATAATGTGCATCATCCTTACTCATTCCTGCTCTCTCTGGAGGTATCAGGCCCACTATCAGACCTTTGAAACTGGGCATCTGCCTGATGCCATTACTGCCCTGGGGAAGGAACAGCAGGGAAGTGAGAATGCTGCGTGTGTGCCCCAGCCAGGATATGCAGTCCTGCCAGCCCAACAAACCTACTTCTGCAGGAGAAGAAGGAGATGAATTCATGGTGGAAGCATGAATGTGCAGGGTACAAGGGTAATATTGGAGATACCTCAATATTCAAGTGGTGTCCCTGTGTTACAATCTGATATCATGTATTTTGAAGTCATGGTATTGGAATATCACCAGCTAGGTCATTGCATTTTACACAGTGATGTAACTTTACATGTGACACCAGATTACGTTGTAGTCAGAGATGAAAAAGACAGTTTATCTCCTCCCTACAAGGTGAAATCCCACATTGAGGCATGTTAATTGAAGGTATGTGTCAGAGTGCCAGCAACACAGGGATGAGTTATGCTATAATGGTACGTTATGATGGGTGAGAGCCAGTCCCCAGGACTACCAGACAGCAAAACATTTCTGCTCCAGGTCTACCTCTTTCTTCTTTCTGGAAATCACTAAGCAGAGGATTGAGGAGTTGGCCATGCACAGAGCACTAAGGTAATCCTCTCTTTCATGCTGCTGGGCAGAGTCAGGACTCTGCTCCAGTCAAAGAATGCAGGGCAGAGCACCTCCCATCTGGAAACCCTGGGCTGATGTGCACCAGGTAGAGAGAGGCTTGCTGCCTCTCCCCACTTCTACCTGCTGGCAGGACCACTTGCCATCTCACTAGGAAGCCATCAGACACCAGCCAGGGCAGAGCTTTTGGGGAATTGATACAGTTCCCATGTGGATCTGGTGGACCACAATACAACTGGATGAAATAAGGACATAAAAAGAGAGACATGAAGGCAGAAAGCTGGTGGACTTTACTGTGGATCAAGCAACAGGCAGGAAAGAACATGCAGTCTGTCTACCCTGGCTCTAGTCCACAGGACAAGGCAGCCTCTGCCCCTTGCCATTTGTTGCACCTCATCTCTCTCTACTGCATCTCCTGGACCATGCTTCATCTCCAGCTGTCCTCACATTTTTCATCTGTGCATATAAAAAAAAACTCTGGGGGAAAAAAAAAAGGGGAAAAAAAAAAAAAAAGCAAACCACAGTTTTCCAAACGAGAGAGAGGTGGAAGTTTTGAGAAGGCAGGAAAATCTTTTGGTCTCTTGCCAAATGTCCTCCTTAGTTTCAGTTGTGGGTGCAGAGCTAGAGCACTAGAGCACTCAAGGCCTCTGTGCAACTGATGATGGGTATGATTATAAGGATACCAGGGGAAATATAATGGTACATGACATCAGCTATCTGGAAAACTTCTTCACAGTATCATTTGAAATACATTTTTTTTTTCTGAACTTGATTCTGATCTCATGCTATAATATGCCAGGGTTTTTTTGGTTTTTCTTCAGAGCCATACACACCAGACAACTTTCTTTTTTTTTTTTTTCTTTTTTTTTTTTTTTTTTCTCAGGACATTTCTCCAGCTGTCTGTTTGGAAGAAAGTATTTACATTAGCTTTTTTTTCCTAATTCAAAACCCACTCCACTTATCCATGGGTTGTATGTCCTAATCTTATAGCTACAGAATGTAAGACCTGATGCTGTTATACATGCACATCACTGATTTTAAGAGCTGTTCCTGACTTACATAAGGAAATTCTGATGGTGAAGACTTTTTCTACAACCTTTTCCCAGACTTTTTATTCTAGAACTCTCCACATTATGGCACATGAGTCACACAGTGTGCATCTGACAGGTCATTTGTGTTATGTCTGCATCAGAAAAAAAGACCTCACTGGTTTCACATGAGAAAGTTGAATCTTAAATGTGTCTGGAAAAAACAGTAAAGGGATAAAAATATGTCACCAGATAAGTGTAATATGTGTATTCTTCTCCTTCAAAAGATTTACTTATGCAAGTAAACCACAACAATTTTCAAGGACACATCTTGGTTGGGTTTTTTAAAATTTTCATATTTTAAACAGATCACTCTGAACAAAAGCTATATTATGAGTGAAGAAAAAAAAAAAAGAAAACCAAACAAAAACCCAACAGAAAACAAGCCTGACTTTGAGTAAATTTGGTGGGGTAGTGATTCACTCTAGTGTCATCTTAGTCAGATAGTCAGCATCAGCTAATCATAAACCCATGATCGGTATATTTATATATGTGAGTTTATTTATATAAATATAAGTATTTATGTTATGATCACTCAGAATCAGGGAAGAATGCAGCATCTTTTACACACAACACAAATTAATTTGTAATGCTGCATCCAGGGTAGATCTTTAAATGTATATAGTTGTCCTAAGGGGCTGCTTCAGTCTAACAGCACTTACGTGCTTTTCTGACCTGAGTTGCAAGAATTTATTTCTCCTCATATTAAAATCTATTGAAAGACAGTACTGCTGTCTTGGTCTCACTCAAAAGCCTCACCTCTGTCTAGATATAGTGAAGCCCAAGGTTTTCTTTAAAGACTTGAAACAGAAATACTGTGTTCAATATGGATATATGAGCAGTTTGGTGTCTACATCCAGGGAAGTTGTCAGTAAAGGTGATTGGCAGCTATAGCCAGTGTATATTCAAAGGGGTTTATGAAACATTTCTCCATTGAGTCTACTTGTGAAAATCCCACTTTCTAGGCCATGAAAGCAAACCTGGGTCCTCTGCTGCTTTGGTCAGACTGGTGAAGTGTGGGAGCTGCTGGGTAAGCAGTGAGACTACCCCAGCGGTCATTGCACATCTGCACTCAGGGCAAAAGCAGGGATTTATGAAAGCCTGAGTGAGAAAGGGAAATAAAATAATTTGCCCCTGTATGAAATTAGAAAGGAGAAAAAGATGCTTGTGCTGGGTGTGTTTTTACATGTCACTTTATGGGCTTTAAGCAATCTAAGTAATTACTGGTTTACAAACATGATGGCCCTGGCTGTCCACATTTTATCTTACCTTATTGTTTTTCTAAGAGGTTCAAAACCATACAGAACATACTATCCCTCCTCACTCACTGGTGTTTATGTTTGGAAATGAGATTAGAAATCTTCAAGGGAAAGAGAGTCTTATTTCAGGGAGACAAAATAGCTTATTAAACCAGCCCTTAAAGCCAATTGACTGATGAAATAAGTGTTGCAAAGTGCAAACATTTCTGTGAGCTAGAGTTTTCTGCTACTTTCACTGCTGCAATAGCCAAGTTATTGTTAGGCAATAGGTGTAAGTGGACGAGTATATGGGTGGCTATGTTTGCAAAGAATGGATAATACCCTTTATGCAAATATTCTTTTAAGTTATAGCACTAAATACAGCACCTTGTCTCGTGTGTTTGTTCTTTGGTCAAACTTTGACTCAGGCTACTTTCCAGAAATGTTCCTATATTTTTCAAGAGTCTGAAGCTGTCTATCAAAATATTTTTTTTTTTTCTAAGAAAATTCCCTTTAGAAAGAAGGAAGTAGAAGAGAACAAAGGAAAACAGCCTGTGACAATGACTCACTATGTTCCTTATAAATTATAGCTGTGAAGTCAATGCAAATTGTTTCTCACAGTTTCAAAATCCACTATAAGAAAATAACTTAGGGCTATAGAAAGAGGAGCACCTAGAGAAGTAATTTTTTTTTTTTCACTAAACATAGAGAAGGGTACAACAAACAGTAGAATTATTTGGAAAACACACTAGTAGATTAATTTCATGTTGTAGCATGCAAAACCAAACCAAATCAAACTCTTGTGATATTTATTAAGAGTGAAATTCCTGTAATTTGGTAAGTTACCATTACATGGGGCATTATTAACTGAGGAAAAGTCTGAAACCTTCAGGAAAAGATGTAGATGTTCAACCTCTAGAGCTGAGTTTACTTTGGCAAGGAGAAGTACCTTTCTTCTCTGCATAAGGAGTGAACTTGGTGGCATTGTTGGGCTGCAGGAGAGCAGATCATTTCAGCACATGCTGAATGCTTAGCACACCACCTTCTTGCAGGGAAATAGAAAGGCTCCTGGGCTCTTGGTCTTGTTCTCATTCAGGGTTCAAGTGCTCTGTTATAATTTCCATCAGGAGTGGGAGAGTCTCCAGAACCCAATGTTCACATGCTTTGCTTTGAAACTTTGCTCTGCTTCCAAAACTTTGCTGGTGGAGCCCACACTAAAATAAAGGCCCGTGGGTATAGTTTCTGTCTGAACCAAGATGGGTAACAGAACTGTTGAAGAGTGTGGCATAAATCCCCAGATGTGTTTGTGGCTGCCAGAAGTCCTGTGTTCTTAGGAAGATGAAACTATTTTTTTATCTTCATAACTACTGTGCTTGTAGAGCACCTCAGACAGCATTTCAAACTAAACCAAAGATCTCCACAGCACAGACCCTTATAGCCCTGTTCAAAAGAAACACACCCTGTGCCTGTGCCCTGCAATGAACCCATGCCTTCGGTAGAGCAAATACCATGAAGGGATACCTAATGTACAGTGAGTAGCAGATGGTGGCCTCACTTGATCTGCTCTGCAGTGGCTGGTGGGTGTGTCTCAGAGGAGAAAGATCTAATAAGAATTGCAGCCAAGTAGTTTGAACCTAGAGTCCCACAGTGTTCAAATCTGTTACTCCTAAATACGTACCTTTATTGTGCAGTGCAGCCACATCACTGGTATACTGGAAATCTTGTTGTTTACAAAATTATTTTTAATGTCTCAACTCTCTTTAAGGGTGAGAAAACACAGCTGGAAACTTTCCTAATGTACCTTAAAGTTCTATCTTAACTATCAACATGAGATAGCTGAGTAACCACCAAAGTCACCATGTCTCTAGACATACACTACAGCTGTATTTTACAGAAGAAGCATATTAAAAGCCATTGTGTGGATGCATGGATAGATATGCATGTACAGCCCTCACAATAGTTTCAGACACTATGCTTCAAGGATGTACAATCATAAACTCACGCAGATCTGGCTTTTACAACTGCTTCAGTAGTGTGACTGAATTGCAGTTCATTCTTTCCTTAAATGGCTAGATCTGGAAGTGTATAAGGGGTGTTTTCCTGTTATTTTAAGAAAGCAGTTCCTTTATCTTTCCATGAAATTACAAAGAGTTTCCTTGAAACCATACCTTATCATGCATCCTGACCAGCATGGAAGCACTCAGTCCTGATCATTACCCATTAAAAGGTCCTCCGAGGAAATGGTTCAAACCTTTGATCCTGAGAAAACTGTTTGATAACACATATTTTATATTCTATATTTATTTCTCTAGCATTATTCTCCTTCTCCCACCAACTTCTTCAGCTGTTCATCTTTTAGATAACAACTCCCCTTCTGTCGTTTGCCAAGAAATTACTTATTTCTTGTTAAGAACAAGTATAATGTCTTTTTGATGTTTTCAGGGGTACAGCTCCATTGACAATGGACTGGATTAAAGCAACATTGCTTGAAGTTATCTTTTCTACAGCTAGTAAAGGGAGCATCATGTCTTTACTAGTTCCCCAACCCCTGGGCCAAATTGTCACTATAGGTGACGATAGGTGGCTATTCCACCTCCTAGCCCTCTGTCACTCCCTGCATCTTGTGTCCAAGCCAGCCTGCCTGGGGACTAGGTAGGCAGAGTTACACTCCACCTTGCTATCCTGGGCAGTGAATTTATTCTGACAATTAAATAATGCTTGATGGGATATGAGGAATTCATGTGCCCTGATAAATCAAGCCCTCGCCATGTCAATAGATACGTGAGCTTAGGAAGGGAGGAGGAAAGAAGTTTTCAGGTGGGAATTAAAAAGGCAGAAGGCTGGAGGGGAACAACACCCTGAAATACAGGCAGACCACATGATAAAATATCTCCTTTCAATGACACTAATGAGTTGCCATCCTTCAGTGTCTGCTGAGGGTTTCTATATGCTTCAGCTTAGCTATGGGGCAAAATGATTTCAACCAAGAAAGTTGTATGTCCTTACATCTGTGTGGTAGTGAAGAGATACAGGCTTAGGAAGAGTAGATGAGTGACTGCATCTGCACCATTTCCTTCTTTTGTTAAAGTACTCTTTGGTTGCTTTGTTCCACACAGTTCCTGAACATCCCTTTGTACTTGACAATAAGTGGAAGAGAAGTCAGAATGCAAACTATTGTAAATCCCTGCATTAATGTTCCCTGCTGATGTAATAAAACCTCCAACAGTGTTTTGACAGTAATTCAGTAATTGTTTTCTGGGTGGGTAACTCTTTCTTCTGAGGGAAAAAAAAAAAAAGAGAAAGATGTAAACATCTCTTACATTGTAGTGCCTATCCTCAAAATGCATCACTGAAACTGATTTCTCCAGTAACTTGAAAAAACTATGAGGTTTTAACTACTGGCAGGCAGGACTACCTCAGTAAGGTTGCATCACTCCAGGGTTTCAACCATCTTCCTCCCATTCCAGGAGTTGGCAGGGCAGCTGCTTACTTAGGATATAGTCTTTTCTTGCATATGTTGTATTTTTGCCACTAAACAAAACGTGTTTCCAGGCAAATATTCATTGTTATACTTACACTACACTCCATAGCTCTGTGTTGCTGCAATTAGATGGCTTCACTCTGGGTTCACTTCTAACATAACCTCCATACTCTCTCAGGAATGCTATGTTTATAATGCTGTTAGTAATATGAGTAAGATGAGATGAGGGAGTTTCCAAGGTTGACTTTGAAGATTCTTAAAAAAAAAATAAAAAAAATTAATGACATGAGCAGCAGCAGCAGCTTCAGTTCCTAACTGAGTGCATTATCATGTCCAGACTCCCATCTGCCATGATCTCATGGTCAGTAAGCTGTGCCAAGCACAAGGGAAGGAGGCACTGCTCTGGTTACGATATGGAGAGCATGTGACAATATGTCTTGGCATAGAATTGCAGAGTGTGCTCACTGACTATTGCCTTACCTCTTTAATATGCCCTGGCTATGCTGACATGTGTATGCACAGTCTAACATGAACTCAAATGGTTGTAAAATTTGTTAAGTAAAAGACAAGGGAACACCTGGATCCCTCTACAGTGTCTGATCCTGCACACCATGTGTCTGAGACTCAGTGGGAGTAATTCACCTGCTCCAAATTTCATTCTAAAAACACTTTTCTGTACCTTTATTCCACCAGCTAAGTGAGAACTGTAGGACAATATTTGACATTATATGGGATCCAAGAGAGATGTTTTCCTTTCTTTTACCTCACTAGAAATACAAGCTCAGGTGTAGGTTTCCACTTCTTAGTTGCCAAGATCAGAGCTCCAGTTCAGCAAAATGTTTAACAGACTACAGTGTGGCAGAGCACGTGCTTAAATTGTTTCAGAAATGAAATAAAATTTCCTTCCACTTCCATCTCTGTTCTGGACCTCTGGTTTTTTTCTCACTTAGATGATTACATATATATTTTTTCTTTTACATGTATATGTAGGCTTTGAATGATATTTTTAAGCACTTGGAAGGACGTTAAAGAAAAAGTTGTTTTGCTTAGGGCTATTGATTTGAAAAACTTCTAAGAAAATGAGAAATGAACCACTTTTATAAGTTATTTCTTTTCACAAAATATAGAATGTTAGAAGACTTCAACAGGATTTGTCATGATCTTAGGGATAGTTTTGAGTTTTTGCATTATTTACTTAACATTTTTTGAAAGTTTTCTGATTTCTTGTTTTGAGGCAATAATTAATTTCTAAGTCTGTATGCATTTAATGCTAATTTTAAAAAGGTTAAGAAAATCCAAGGAACAGCTAAGAATCACCAAGCTGAAAACGAAACATCCCATTCTGAGTTGAATGAAAAGTTTCACTCAATAGTAAACATTTGTTGTTAATGTTGTAGTGCCTAGTAAAAAATGTAGTTTCACACTGAAACAAAGCAAATGAAAATAATTTTTTATTGAAAGAACTAAAAATGGAATTTTTGAAAGCTGTTATTGAACCAACACAAGCAAGTTAGAAAGGGAAAGATATATTTTAATGCAGATAATCTATCCACTATCAATGTTGTGGTCAGCCATTAGATGAAAATGAATGGGATTTATCTAATTTAATTTCAGCATCTACAGCTCTGCTGTCTAGTCTCTGTAAATTTCTTTTATAGCCAACGACATGAAAGAAACAGTTCTTGGAATGTGCATCACTTCAGCTCTCTCCATTACCTTTTCAGAACAAAGGGGTTTTCAAGTTTGTATTTCTTTTCTTTGGGTGTAAAAAGAGACTATTGGCACGGCTGAGATTTGTGTAACTAATGCTAAGTTGGAGGGGGTCAATTGTACCAATTATGTCTTTCCAAGGAAATGGAGGTCAGCCCAATGCAGATGAATTTATATTATATATATTATACAGAATGATTTTCCTATTTGTGAAGCGTATTGTGTTTTTACATGGATGATGGAGAAATCCAGATCCCAAAACAGCAAGCTTCCTAACCACACAGGAATACAGAAGAAAATGTCCCCTTTGCAAGATCAGAGCCAGTTCTACCAGACATTTTAATGCTAAGTCAGATCAGTCAAGTATAATTAACTTTAATTGGCACACCCACACTCTGTAACATTTATACAGTGCAGATGAGTGATTTAAATAATGGGCAATCTTATCTTTAAATGAAGAGAGCAAAAAAAAGAAACTTGAAGCAATATTTGTAATATTATCATTGCCATTTTACCTCTGATCTATATGACTAAGACCAGACAGAATAGTTCTGGCAGGAACTGCAGTATTGCATATTAATTTCTGGTCCTTGCAGTCTAACTAACTATAACAATCAGTTATCTCTAAAATAGCTCTTACTATGTGTTACCATACCAGATGAAGTGAAATGCCTTCACAGGGATGTCCAGTGGCAGCAGTTTGTCTTTTGGTGTGAAAGGACAGGGCATTTAACAAACTGATAAAAACAAGAAGAAAAATAAATACTGGCTGAAGGAAAGAGAGAGGCAGGATCAAGGTAAAGCAAGCAGAGGAAAGAAAAAGAAGCTGTAAGAATAAATCAAAGTGACTTGAATGGTTATACTGCTGTATGTTGAATGGAACTGGACAGTAAAATTAAAAATAAAAAAGAGTGTATTTTGAAGAAAGCAAGTGGTATATGGGCTGAGTGTACTGGAAAGGATGCAGTGGTTAATAGCATAGATGATCTGCTTTAATGGGGACAGATGAGTTGCTTCCTTTAGCAGTGCAGTGTTCCAAAACTTTTTCCTACCAGTGTTGCAACATTATTTGCAGGAAATATCTGAATGCCTTTAAGATTTGACTATTATACTATAATTATACTAAAAAAAAAATAAATTGTCAGATCCACTCAGTAATGCAATATTTTTTGAGTAAATAAAATTAATTGTTGTGTAGGAATATTTGGACATGCTTTTAAAATGCAGAAAATTTTTATTCTACCTTTTATTTTTTTCCCCCACAAAAGATTCTTTTACGTTTTATTTTCTCAACCTTCCCTTTCTCTTAATCTCTCCCTCTGTTTCTAAGACCTTCTGGGTATCTCTAAGGCTGCAATGAAATGCAGCAGATGAGTGAGGAGTGGGCAAGAGTGAAGAAGACAGAGCTGTGGTCAGAAAGAAGATCTTGGAGGAACCAGGGAAAGTGGATTGTGTTGTTGAAGATGTGGATGAATGAGCAGCTGTTCTGTATTGATTCAGGTTAGAAATCAAAGAGGAGAAAGGGACTGATGGGGTGTTATTATGCAAATTTAGTTCTCAGACTCTGGGTACAGAGCATCATGAGAAGACCAAAAGGGAGTGTCTGACAGTAGCAGAGAAGAAATCTGATCCAAAACCTTCCTACTCATTGCACTTAAAAAAATTATTCTGTGTTTTTCAGTCTTTGTTAGAAATAACTCACATACAAACTGTGAAGAAAGCAAAACAAAGCAAAAAAAGTTTTCTTTCGAAGTTAGAAATGAATCTTTTCATAACAGTCTTTGAGATGGAAAATGAACAATGACACGTTTTGGCAAGAGCTGACAGGACAGCTAAAGCAAAGAAGTACTTTCCACTGTGTAAAAACAAAAACATTAAACTTCTGTGATCAGGGTTTTGCATAACGAACTCTCAAAGAGAACTCAGTAATATGAAAACAGACAAAAATATCCTGTGTGCTACTAGAGCAATGAATGGTATATTTTATCTACCTCTTTCAAAGCAAAATAACCTTACCAAAGGATTCACTTCGTACATATAAATTTGTGGTGTTTCTTTTAAATTTAGGGATACAATCTGTGTTTCCCAGCACAAAGAAATCAGAAGTTTTGTCTGCTTTTGAACATAGGCCACTCTATGCATTTTTTTCAGCAAGCAAATGGGCAAGAAAACACTGATTTAAATAATATCCTTTATGTCTGTTGACATAACACGAAGCACTTTATGCTCCAGACTTTACTGCTTTAGTTGAAGTTGAGTGGCTGTATATAAATTTTTAAAGTTTGCTGTGTACATCTTCCTTTAAACTTCTGGGGAAATTTCTTCCAAGTGACATGTTTTATACTCTGCTTTTCTTAGGTTTGTACATTCTTGGTATGTGTGTACACCCTTGTCCTACAGAAGGACATACAGTGGTTGATTATGAATACTTATCAGGAGACCTGCTTCAGATAGGCATGGGGCACAAGTAAACATGTATTCTAAAGGGAGTAGAAACCAAGGCTTGAGTATTTGCCCAGATGTCAGGTGCTGCTAAATTTTAATCCTGGGTCTGGCATGGATTTGCTGTGTAGCCTGTGGCAAATCACATAATCTCCCTGCCTCAGAGTCCCCACCTGTGAAGTGGGGATAATAACACTTACAATTTCCTACCTCACAGGCTGTTTTGAGGATTAATGGATGTCTGAGAAGTGCTTTGTATATTGGAAGTCCTGGCTTATGGGGTGGTATTTGACTGTGTCTGAGTGAAAATTTGGATCATTGTTTTGGACTTTTCATGAAGAATAAAAATAATTTTTAGAAAATAACAGCAGCTTTCTAACAACTCTTTAGGTGCAAATGCCATTGTTCTGACAGTGTCTAAGTCTCTTTGTGCATGAAGTTCTTGTACACAAGCTCTGCTGTTGACATGAGCAAGTGGGGAAACATTTTGAGGATTAACTGTTTACTTGCAAACTCTCATATCAGACCCATAGAGTCTGAATAAAGACTTGGGAAACTGTCAGGTCATCTAGTTTAGTTTTCTATGTATTTAAGTCTTCCTTTGTTGCTGCAGTTTCCCCTGTATTGAGCCTTGGTGTTACCTAGGCCCATGGCAGCTATTAAGAAAGGGCATGACCTTGGAGAAGCTATACTCCTGACACACTGGCAAGGTTATTAGATGAAAATGGAATACCAGAAGATTTGCCAGTCAGATGGGAATGCAAAAGGAAATCAGAGACCATTCTTTAACAGCATTTTATTGCTGTGGTGGGAGAAGGCAGGATTGTGCATGAGGAGACCCCAAGGACTCCGAGCTGCCCATGGTTCAGGGTGGGATGAAATGCTTTCAGCTGCTGTGACAGGCTACTTGGGCACCAGGGCTGGTGCTGTCAGAAGGCAGTCCTGCCTGCCTCAACATGCCTGCTCTCACCCCCAGTGTGCACACCTCCTCCCCTGTGAACCACTGAAGAAAAAACAACCTTCAAAAATAGGGGGTTATTTTTAAACTCAGCTGAGCTTGATAATGGAGGGGGCAGCATGTTGATACCTGGAAAAATGTGGTTGAAGGCATGGGTGGGAAACAGGAACTCCTTAGACTGGTGTTTCTGATGAAGCTCCCATATTGTAAAACTAGGTCTTCAGCCTGAGTAGGAGTGATAAAACTAGTCCCTTATGTGGAAAAACAGAGACCATGATTCTCCATTACCTGCAGCCATGCATAGTCACTCTCTTCTCTGCAGAGTGGGAGTGAAATACTATCGGTCTGATTGGTACACACACTTTTAACTCACTTTGCACAGTCTAAAATGACTACAAAGCAGTGTGTAAAAGGCTGGAATTATTGATGGTAAAATCACAAAATGCCCATGTCCTTTTCTTCTCATTGTAGTTGTGGTCTGAAAAAGTGAACAAAACCCCCTTAGCACATGAAGTTTGGGCTCGTGAAGACTCACAGTACTGCATACTTCCTAAAGTTGCATATAACTGGCATCTTATCTTCTCTAGCAAGCACATCTCAATGCACTGGTTAGTTAAAAATGACTAAACAAAGACAGAAATATGCAACATATTCCTTTGAAGTATACTCTGCACTAAGAGGAAGGGGTTTTTGGGTCATAAAGTGGCTAACAAGATTTTAGACAACCCTGACTGTTGACTAAGGAAAAAATCATCAGCTGGCAGTGACCAAAACTGGGAAAACTTTTGAGTTCACAGTTACAAACTGAAACATTTTTGGAGATGTCAAACTATTTCTGGATGCATTATTTTTAAACCTCTGAAATCTTCTTTGCTCCTGTAACACTTAAAAATATAGTAATCAATATGTGTTATGAAATGCATTTGATAAACAGATTTCATTTTCCTAAACCAGACAAGGCTGGTAAGAAATGCCTCCACAGAGAAACTGTCTGCCACAGTTACTGTGGGGTAAGCTGTTTGTGGTGTCTTTAGATCAGATCTCTTTGTGGTCATTCAGTTCTGTAGCAAAAAAAAAATTGTATCCTGGCATGATTAATTTGCCTACAGTGTAGATTAATTTTTCAAAACCAAAACTAATTCTCTTTCCACATCCCTATCCCAAACCTGGAAGATAGTATCAAATAAATATTGAATTCAGTTAGGCTATTTGTCAAAGACTTTTTGTTTCCTTCAGACTGGAAGAATAAATGTCTATTTTAGACTAAGAAAGTTGATAAGGATGGAATATGTTTAACCAAGTTTGTGGTCAGTGAATATTTACTTTGTAACATACTACATCAACAATACCTCTGGGCATAGATGAACTCTGTGGAGATGGAAAGGTAGCTAAAAGATAGGGGAAATAAAATCCTACTCATTCCAACACTACGCATCACAACATTTTATGGTGTTTCATTGTATGTCATACAGGTTTTATCTAGCTGTTTTAGCTTATCTTTTGATTTAATGAGAAATCATTGCTGAGATTCTTTTAGGGTTTTCAGTTGAAAAAATAATGTTTCTTTTATAGAGATCTCACAGAATAAGTGGAACTAGGAAACAAGTTTCTAAAGAAGTAGGAAAATTCTATGGACTCAGTTGTGGAAGCCATGAGACAGCAGTTCATGGTCAGAGACAAGTCTTTCCTCACTGTCTCTTCCTTTGAGGAGAGGACATGAGTCAGCAGACAAAGAGAAAAACTTGAGCCAATTCTCAGTTGTCAGAGAGCAAGAACCCCTGGAAATCAAGGACAGAACTGCAGAGAAGGTCTTCCCTTGCTGTTTTCCTCTCCCTTACAGACACTGACTCCCATTTTTACAGGAGTTTTTCAGTTGAGTTTTTTCTTAGGGGAAGTCTTAAAAGCAAAGCAGGAAAACCCAAACCCCAATAAAAGTTCTATCAGAAGTGGATCAGCATCAAACAAATGTAAATCTCCAAATAAATTGTCACTTCAAACATCTGATGCCTGGCAATGTTTGATGACCTGCTGAGAGACTAAGGAAAGAGGTATGTTCCTATCTGAAAATCAGCCCTGAACTCAGAAGACAGCCTCAAAAGCACTAAACATTCCTTCTTGCCTTCTGTCTGCTTGTTTGCCTCTTTCTTTCTTAGGAAAGGTAGATGGTGATGGTCTTGAGTTGGATGTAAATGCCCTGCTAAAATATCTCATAGATTATAATATATCCAGGTTTTAAAGTTTTAG
Organism: Corythornis vintsioides; assembly: GCA_025447755.1. Taxonomy (NCBI): domain Eukaryota; kingdom Metazoa; phylum Chordata; class Aves; order Coraciiformes; family Alcedinidae; genus Corythornis; species Corythornis vintsioides. Next base: position 69,916 of record JAOEGS010020770.1, read on the forward strand.
CTTTGCCTCAGCTGTAATTCTCAGCTAGAAAATGTCTTATTTCTGCCATCCTGTCCTGCTTCATCTTCTCCTACCTCCAAGAGCAGTAAATCATGCTTGGAAAGAAAAGAAAGGGTCAGAATAAAAGGGTAAGGCACTGAAAGGTGATTGCTACAACACTTCTGTTCCAGACTTCTGACCAGCAGCATAGTAACACAGGGCAGTGAGTGGCTAGAGCCCTTTTTATTGTCTGTGTAGGCTGCTGGGGTATAACTCCACAGTCATTTTGGTCATCAGCAAGGCTGGCTGCAGCCATGCCTGCATGATCCACTCGGCCCATTTCTATCAGCTCCTTTCCCTCCTTGTGCCCTAGTGCACTGCAGGGCATTTTGGCAACCTGGCTGAATGGGGTGGCTGCGTAAGCAGTTGTATCAGCACAACTGAGGGGGTGGCACACTGCAACTGGGAGGGCAGAAATAAAGTGTGGGGGAGAGAAGGGCTCTTGCAAGTCTATTTTGCTGCAAGAAAAAAAAAAATAAATTGATGGATGACCACACCCCAGGGCACTGCAGCACCCCTGGGCACCTCAGCAGGATGATGCAAAGATCCTTCATGTTAAGCAGGAAGACACCAAGAGCTGTCTGACAGGCAGCAGTAGTGGCAGGGATGTACTGGAGGTGCCTACACTGCACAGCAACCAGTAATGCCTGAGTCAGAGCTGTCAGGGATGCAACCTGTTCACCTTCAGTCTGTCTGAGCCCTGTCAAAAGACCAGATGAGGCACAGTCTTCAAAACAGAGCCTTGAGGAGAAAATTGTTACATCTCTGACACAACCTTTTATGTATCTTAGTGGGCAGGGCATCATCCTGGTGAAGAGGGAAGCATAGCACCTGTGCCCTCCACATCCTTGAGGGGTAGAGTGCATCTGGCCATCAGACCATTGTAAGAACAGAGGCAGGGGTGTGCCCTCAGTTCTAGTGAGGGTGCAGAACTGCATAGCTCAGTTTGTGCACTTCATGCATTTGGAAAGAAAATGTTCAGGAAGCAGCCTGCAATCATCTATGGTTCCATCCATGGAGTCCAGTGTTCCATCCTTTCATGTGCTGTGTATGAACCATTCTCAGATATAAGCCATTCCCAGCTCTTTGATTAGGCTGTTTTTGCTGCACCAATTTACAAACCTGACATTAGGCTGGAGTGCAGTTCCCTAAATTCCTTTCAACATGTTTTTGTTCACACAAGCAAGGAAATGTTGCAGGAGAGTTTGTCAGGACCATGACGAAGTTTCACAGAAAGTTCTTGCACAATTATTTTTCTCATACACCCAGTGTTTGGCTTATTGCTTTGCTGTGGTTATTAGTGGTATCAATTCAGTGATTTCAATGAAAGGACTCCTGGGATGAATCTGGCCCACTGAATTAACCTTAATGAGACAGAGGAAACTACCAGCTTAAGGGGGAGTCATTAGTTTTGTTATGAAAGAGTTAACACCCTTTGAAGGATTTCAGGAGCACACCCTTTCATTGTCTGTTTGTTTTCTACTTCATTAAGCCTCTTTAGTTATTCCCTTGCTCCCCATTGTGCTGCCCACTGTAGCCCAGCTACATGCAGAAAGGGCAATGGTTTGGCTTGTGGTAACAGTATCCCAAATGCAGACTACTCACTTCCCTCTTATAAGCTGCCAATTTTGTTGGAAAACGTTTTTTTTTTTTAAGTTGCTGTCTCACATGAGAATAATGAACATTAGTGAGGGAAAAAAAAAAGAGGACTTATTTTCTTTTTTTGTCAGAACTGTCAGAATGGCTTCAGGAGGGTGTAAAAGCACACGGGTGCACTTGATCTCTTCCCCTCTCGTAGAGACCTAACCAAGAGTGCATGGAAGCTGACAAGGAAAACTCCCATACTGTGTTTCACTTACCAGTTACCATCACACTTCACTGCAGCCACTGTCCTTGGCCAGGCTCGGGGGAAAGAAAGAGGAAGGAGCTAAAGAGTGTCCCTGACCCTGGGAGGAAAAAAATCACACATTATAAAGCACATTATAGAGCAGTTTGTGAGCTGTGAGAGCTGTGCCTGTTTCCAGATTAGAGGGAATAACATGCATAATATGTTGCTTTTGAGTCCCTATCATGCTCCATGCACTGGTGGAGCAAGGCCAGGAAGACTTGTCATAGACTTGTCTGGTCACTTTGCAGGTGGAATTGCACTGTGGGTCCAAAGCCAGTTAGCACCAGTATAACCATGGGGCTGCTACAGTCAGGACAGCTGCTGCAAATAATAGCCAAGCAATAACTGAGGGAAGAATGGACACAGCTGAAAGATTCAGGGAAGGTCTTGTACTTACAAGAAGCCTCATATGCAAGAAATGTGTCTTCCTTCTTTCTTCCAACATATACAACAAAGCATTTGTTCATTCTTATTATTCCAGGCGGGCTTTGAAGCAGAGAAGTGCCTGAGGACTTTGTTCCAGGGAGGAGTGTTTAGATGCAATCTGAAAGAGCCATGGAGAGCAGCCCGAGCTCTATCATCGAGGTGGAACTTGTCCAGAGTCCCTTTGGAGATGGCTACACCCTATTACACTGCAGCCTACCTATTACACAGGTATCTACCCCTCTGCGGTATGGCTCCTGATGCTATTATTAGTAATAGCACCCCAGCAGCTTCAGTCTGGAAAGCTCCAGTTAGAGGTGGGGGCCCCGCTGATATGAGTCACTAGGCAAACACTTATTAAAAGCACAGGCCCTGCTTTCAATCTGGTTTAGGCTATGCTAATTCTAGACTGCTCAGAGACACCACCTATTCCCTGTGATAGCCCTACTAGCTGGTTTAGCTGGCTTTGCTGTTCTTCTGGCCCATTTATTTAAATACATGTAGACACTAACTGCCCTTAACATTAGATAGGTTCCTAAATAACTTTTTAAATCTACCCTTTGTTCCTGTTAGCTTGCAGAAGTATTTTACTCAGAATGTGAAGTCAAAAAAAAAAAAAATCCACCTTAAATGTCTCCATCACACAACACTGTGGTCTCCTGCAGTAACCATAAATCGACTGAGTACAGCAGTCAGCACCTTTTTTTCTTTGTCACTGCAGGATTTTTTAAAAACCCTGTAAGCAAAGCAATGAAGCACTTTCCTTCAGACCTCTTATATTTGATAAGATACAATGTATTAGAAATAAAGCCTCTATGAGAAAGGTGTATGCACATGGTGCTCTGTGATAATGCTAAATGAAAACTAAACACAACTGAGTAGCTAGTAGAAGAAGAAAGTGGGGTTCTGGAGTTTTTATCATCATAGATAGACAAGTAATTTTCTATCTCAAAGGCTCAAATAGCCACACCTTTAGCTGCCATTAAAGACATCCCTCCACAAAAACAAGGGCTGCAGCATCTCTCCTATAATGAAAGGCTGCGAGAGCTGGGACTGTTCATCCTGAAGAAGAGGAGACTCTGGGGACTTACCAAATTCTATAAATATCTGAAGGGACAGTGTAAAGAAGGTAAGGGACCAGAATCTTTTCAGTGGTGCCCAGTGACAGGACCAAAGGCAATAGGCACAGACTGAAACACAGGAGGCTCTGTCTGAACATCAGGGAACATTTTTTTTTTACTGTGAGGGTAATTGAGCCCTGGGCCAGGTTGCCCAGAAAGGTTGTGGAGTCTCCATCCTTGGAAATATTCAAAAGCCATCTGGACACACTTCTGGGCAGCCTGCTCTAGTTGGCCCTATTTGAGCAATGAGTTGGTCCAGATGAGCCCCAGTGGTTCCTTTCAACCTCAACCATGATGGGATTCTGTGAAACACTTGTAGCCATTATTTGAGTATGAAGTGTATGGAAAAATCTTATACACCTATTGAATAAGGAAATGGGAAAAAAGGTCCCATTCCATGTACTTCCAGAAAGGCTTCAATTAGCCACATTTCTTAACGAGGTCCTCCAATGGCAACGAGAACCATTGAACCCAATGCCAGTACTTTGGCTCGTGGTACTTGTCCAGAAAGAGACCATTTATACTGACCTTCTGCAGTATTTAGTAGACAAGATATATGAAGCAACAAGAACCCTGGAATAATTTCAGTTCTGCTTCCCAGAGGAAACAATTCTTCTTGGCACACATATTACCTCAGTTTTGCAGCACAGTTCTTTTGCATCCAGTGGTTGAATGGGTGTCATTCTCAGGGGCAGGAGCCAGACAAACTATGGTTCTGCTTCCGTGTTTATAATTTTGGGGAGAGCCATATGTAGAACATATATGAAAATGATGTAATCTGGCATGGTAAATTCACTTTTCTGGAGACAAAAAAAAAAAAAGAAGAAGAAAAGGAAGGAAAAAATAATTGCTGGATGTTGACATAAGCTGTCCTGTACCATTCCTACCAATAACATTAAAAGAATCTAGAATCTTTTACTCAAAACTAATTGATTTTATTCCATTACTGATGCCTCCATTATTTAATTATCGTAAGTCTGTACACACACAAATTCCAAATCCCACGACAGTAAAAAAAGAAAGTTTTAAAGTTCTTTTTGCTAAGTCAGAAAGAATCAGAGGACTATCAGACTGTTCTTTAAGTAATCATAATGGACTCTGTTTCTTACTACACTGTGGTATATCTACAAAGAAACTTAATACAGCCTATCATTCACTGCTCCTTGTGATGCAAATGTGCTTTGCATGTATCCACAGACTTGATCATAATGAAAGTGAGTCCCAGGTTTTTATTAGCATCTTGAGAACCTGGCTGTGATGGTCCATGCAGTCTAACAATGGTACTTGTTTCCAACACAGCTTCTTCTTTTTTTTTTTTTTTCTTTATTATTATTGTTGTTATTTCCCCAAACTGAGTAGATTAAGAAAAAATACATTAATGTGATGTTAGAGAAAATAGGAAATTGAAAAGTTGTAATTCCTGAAGCAGTCCTCTTTTGGCCATGTTGAGCATTGAAAGCCTTGAAAGCCTATCCCTGGACCATCTCTCCTGCTCATTGTGTTTGATTTTAAAGAACAACATAAAAAGGCAGGATATGATGTGGTGTTTTAGAGACCTTGGGCTTTAAATTGCTTCTTTTTAGACATTAGAATGTGCCCTCACTCTCGGGCAGGATTAGTTAACACAGGCTTAGTGCAGAGGGAAGCTTATGTAAGTTTTCTGTTTGTGAATTTGTACATCAACTTGTACAGCACACCATCATCATACAGAGCTGTGCACCCTCAAACTGATCCCATGCCCTTCCTGCAGCTCCCTTTAGCAGCTGTCCAGGAAGAGTCCATGGAATGTGATTCTGTCCTTTCCCTGCCTTGGAGTCATACACCAAGTAGCAGTGCTACCAACATTGCCTTGCTTGCATCAGCTGCATTAAAAAAGGTACTCAGATGACACAAGTCCACCACAGTGATGGGTACATGACCACAGAGGTTAGACACAAATTGTACCATGCACCTCCTTAAGATAATTTGTCTGGTCATAGCTCAGCAATTTGCATTTAACAGTCTTGAGTATTTATAGACAAGAGGCAGGGGAAGAGAATCACAGAATAATGGTTGGAAAGGACCTCCTAGATCACCAAGTCCAACCATGCCTAAACCAAAAAAAAACCCCAAACAACAAAATAAAACCAAACCCCCACACCATACACAGTCCCCTACATTCCTGCTCTTAGAGCATGTCCTGAAGCACCTTGTCAATTCGTTTCTTAAATGCCTCCAGGGTTGGTGATTCAACCACCTCCCTAGGCAGCCTGTTCCAGGGCCTCACCACTATCTCTGTAAAGAATTTCTTCCTAATATCTAAGCTAAACCTCCTCTGCTGCAACTTCAGGCCATTTCCCCTGGTTCTGTCATTAGTAATAAAGGAGAAAAGGCCAACACTCAACTCTCTACAACCTCCTTTCAGGTAGTTGTAGAGGTCAATGAGGTCCCCCCCTTAGCCTCCTCTTCTCCAAACTAAACATGCCCAGCTCCCTCAGGATCTTTGTACTCTAAGCCCCTCAAAAGCTTGGTAGCTCCTCTGGACATGTTCCAGAACTTCAATGTCTTTCCTATAATGAAGGGCCCAGAACTGAACACAGCATTTGAGATGAGGCTTCACAAGAGCAGAGTACAAGGGCACGATAACTTCCCTTCTTCTGCTGACCACTCTGTTTCTTATACAAGCCAGGATCCTGTTGGCCTTCTTGGCCACCTGGGCACACTGCTGGCTCATGTTCAGCCAGCTGTCTACCAGCACCCCCAGGTCCTTTTCTGCTGGTCAGATTTCCATCCACTCCACATCCACTTTTCTACACCTTCTACAAGTTTAGACCACTACATGCTTAGAATGAATTTTTAATTGCAGGACGCCTAAAATTCTTCCTGGAAAATGTCATGGAGAAATAAGGGTTTGGATACTTCATAACATACCTGCATAAGTCTGACACATCTGGGATGTACTGTGTCACCTGCATGTGTACCACAGACAGCTGTCAGATGCTTAGCAAGTTTGTCAGGTCTCCTTTGTATCAGGTGATCCACTGTGAGTGCATGTGGTGTAGATCTGATGCCTTTGAGGAGGGTTTGGGCTCTATTTGTATTGACCTGTCCATAAGCAGGGGACATTTGTCAGCCTTCCAGGCAACAGGAGGGAAGCCTGCGTTATTTGGCTGTTCTGGCATTCCTGCAGAAAAGATGACATTTCTTCTTCCTTTCAGTTAAAATTTCCATGTGGAAAAGAGGATCTGCTCAGCCTCTGCACAGGACATGCAAGCTTTGCCCATTCAGCCTGCAAAGAGGGAGCCTGGTCTACCTTGTCCCATTAACTGCTACCTGCCCTTGGACAGTGTATGAGAGTACTATATGTCCAGCAATACATATGGTCCCTGATAGAATGTGGGGTGGGAACCAGCTACTGAGTTCTCACCTCTCTTGTATGGCTGTGGATATAAGAGGAGATCCTCCAGGCAAAACCAGTTCTGATCTTGTCTGATCTCAACAGACAGTTGGTCTTTCTGGGTTAGCTCGCTGTAGAAGAAAAAAAAATCAAACTGGAGGGAGAGAGGAAGAAAGAGGAAGGGAGGGAGGAAGAGGGAAAGAAAAGAGAACAAGAAAGAGAGTAAAAGAAAGAGAAAGAAGAAAAAAGAAAAGAAAAGAAAAGAAAAGAAAAGAAAAGAAAAGAAAAGAAAAGAAAAGAAAAGAAAAGAAA
>JAOEGS010020770.1:77660-89278 GCA_025447755.1 Corythornis vintsioides
AGAAAAGAAAAGAAAAGAAAAGAAAAGAAAAGAAAAGAAAAGAAAAGAAAAGAAAAGAAAAGAAAAGAAAAGAAAAATAAACTTACTTGTTCAGTGAAAGCACAAACCATTGTGCCTTATTTTGCACAGTTCAGCAAACAGGTCTGGATCCTGGATTAGTAACATGTGATGGAAGTGGATGTAGCTCTTTTTGATGCTTTAGTGGGAAGATATTGTTTTAACCTAAATAACTGTCTGGGTCAATATGTATTTTGATTTCACCACCATTTATTTTTAAATCAGGGGAAGCCACTTGACTTAAGAGAAAAGGACAATTTGCAGCAACTATGGAGTTACTCATCCAACTCTGAGGAGCATAGAGCCTTGACACTGGACATGAAGAAGGAAAAAAAGGAATTTGAGATGCATTTCTTTATTAAACGAGAGCATGAGGCTTTATAATTTAATTGCCTCCAACAAGGATCTGTTGTGATCGTCAAGGTCAGTGTTGTGTTTGGAGTGATCCCAGTAATTGTTAAGAGGTTTTCTGTTATGAGCTCACAACAGGCAATATCGTATGTGGTTTTTTTCATAAAGCTCACAATTAGGTGAGTAATGATGTTGGAAGGTTAAGTAGATAATAAGACTTTGAAAACATATTAAAACCTTTTTCCTCCTCTATTATAACCACAAAATATAATCCTTAAAAGCTGTAATTGTGCAACTTCATGGAAGGGCCCATAAGTAGGTATTACATCAAATAAAAACAAAAACAAAATCCTGATTGATAAACGAATCCTGCTTTTCCCATTCAGTTGCCTATAATTGTAAACATCTGCATTGTTGGATGTTTTTACTATATGGAGGCTTTGCTGAGAAAACATGGCTTTGAAAATCAAAACAGCAGAGCTATGCCACCAAATTAGGTCATTTTATGGCTCCTGCCAGTATGGTGCAATTTTTAAATTTTGATTTTAATTTATTTTATGTAATTAGAAAGGATATAAACATATTGAATGTATTACCCAATGAGTTTACCAAGAGCATTAGTACTTAAAAAGGGGCCCTTTTTGTTCATAGAAGAGTTGGTATGTGATGCTTTCTTCTATAAATGAGTTACCTAACCAAAACTGACCTTAAGCCTAAATGGCAATGTCAAAGAGGTGACAATACATCCATCTGCTGCTTCTTTTTTTAAGGTGGAAGATGTGTGTTCTCCATTCATGAAACTCAGAAGGATGTATCTAAACTTCCTTCTGTATCACAGCAGATACAGCTCCAGGGTGGTTTTCAGTGCACTACATTTCATCTTTCCATTTCATCATCTCTCTGTTGAATGGTGATGGTTGGGAGGTCAACAAATTCTATCACCAAATCTACATGTCATTTGTCAACTTTTTGTCATATTCATGAGAACTCTGCCTTTTTGGCCTAAAAAGCAAATAGTGTAGAACTGGAAGAAATGTTTGAGCAATTCATATGCCATGACCCACATCCCTGGGTACCACCAGTCTCTGCTTCTGCACAGACTCTGCTCCCTGTGGTTAACCTTACCCCGCAGAGAGCCTGAGCCCAGTGGAGGTTTCAGGTCAGTTTCCACATAGCAGAGCTAGCAAAAGTCAGCTGCTCACTGATTCCACCACAGGAATGTCATATATGTATATCACTGCCCCCTCCAAGGATCACAAAATACTTAGCAGTGGAGGAAACTGAGAAATAATTTTCCAGTCCACAAAAAGTTTTTGAAATTTCAACATTGTTTCCTTGCCTAACCTGTGTCAAAAAGATCCTGGATGGCTTCTTGGAAGGAAACTCAGGAAGATAATTGGGAAAACATGGATCAAGGAAAGACATTTAATCAAGCAAGATAGATATTTCATTAAAGCAAAGTTGTAAACATGAGTTGAAATTCTTCAGATTTATTTTTTAGTATGAAATTCTACATTGTGAGAAATTTCTAAGTGGTAAAGAGATGTTAAAATGGAAGGGTTTTGTCAATTTTAGCAAAAGTCTGCTTATTCAGCAGGCCAATTCTTCTATGCAAAGAGTTTAAGAATAAGTATTTTTATGATTAAAAAGCATCCAAAATCTTTTAAAAAGAAGTTGCCTGTTCAGTGTTTTCTGTGTGCTAAGTAAGGAGATGAACTCTTACAAGTATTTGTGAACGACCTTGGTATGACTTTAAGAGTTGCTTAGATAGATACATGAAGCAAAAAAAAAAACCCGAGTCCAATGGCCTGGTTTTGTAGTGAGCTAAGTTTCTGAGAGGCAAGTATAAAACAGTCCCATGGCATAAACTTAGGAACTAGTTATTCTAAATTCACAATATTAGCAAAATATATTAGATTTGGAAAATGAGATGGGAAAATTACATGGAATGAGGTCAAAATTATTTTGCTGAACTCTAAAATTTCAAATCTTCTGTGATATTGTGTTACTCCTGCACTGGTTATTTTAAAAACACTTCAGTCTCAACAGGAAGGAGTGCTACGTACATCCCAGTGCCAGAGCAACTGGAGCTAATCAGGCCCAAGGGCAAAATACATCATCCCACTACCAGAAAATGAAATCACAAACTTGTAGTTTTGGTTTCGCAGTTTGCTGCACAAAGTGTTATATAACCATTATAACATTTTATATACATTTGAAATGGTCCATTTTGGAAAAGAGAAATATCAGCAAGGTCTTACAAAACTAAATGGAAAAGATCATTGAGGACTTTTGAAATACTTGGCAGCTGTGAGTAACAGCAATGATACTTTAGGATTTTGGGGGTGAACTTTCACAAACTAGATACAGGTGAACCCTTATCATGAACCTGATTCTCTCCTGAACAAGCTTGTCTACCACACTAAAACTTCCAGAGCCCAAATCCTGCTATGCAGTCTGTTCTCTGCCACTGTTTCTCTAGCTGGAGGAAAAAGCCTGACTTCCTTTGTGAAGTCATTTGAGTGATGCTTTGAGATTTGTCCCAGACTAAACCAGCTATGATTTTGAATTTTATTTGCTAGCCTAGATTTCACTTTAGACAATGTTTTCTATATAATTTTGTTTCTTTTTAGTGCAATGGAAAAGACAAGGCCAGTGCTGGCAGGAGTATCAAACTGGATAAATAGATGTCAGTGAAGTGCCCAGAATGCCTTGAAAAATAGTGTGTTTCAAAGTCCAGACTGATGTATGTAGAGCAGCTTGATATACATTGACTGACTCAGTCTGAATGTTTACTTCCATATGCACACTGTCTACGTGTTGCTTTTACAGAGTTAAAACATACAGAGTAGTAATTATCAGTGTCTAATTAGTATTTGAAAATGAGCAGCTATCATTTTCTTCTCTATACTTTCTCCAATATGCAGTGCTTACTAATTTGCATGTACCAAATTTAAGGTCTACTAGATGGAAGCAACCAGCATTTCATAGTTCTTCCTTTCCTTTAATAAGCCTGTCCTAAGATGTGATGTATATATGGTCCCCATGTCCTAGATGCCCCCTCACACAGGAAAAAGGATGCTGCAGACATTGTCAACAGCCTTTGGGTTGCCATAGTGAAACTGGATGGGCTAGCAATGAGCCCTGAGGGAAATAGTGCAAGAATATTTTAGCAGAGGAACCATTAGATTCACATGAGCCCCAGGCAGAAGCTAAGGCACCTCTGCTTGAGCCCATTGGCAACATTGCCTGCTGCTTACCAGCCTCCTGCCTGCTCCCCTGACCCTGCTGTGGATGGCAGGGCAGGTGGCCCAGGGTGAATAGACCTGTCTCAGCACTCAGACAGCCCCTGTGGCCTCTTTGTATGGGAAGAGTCTGCCCTATGACGTGAACTGTGATATGGGTAATCAGTGGTAATTATAGTTAATGATAGCAGTGTCTGGGCATCACTTCCAGAGTCAGGACCCCATTGTGACTGGCATTGTGCAAACACTTACCATGTAAATTAGATGTTGCACTCAAAGCACCTTAGGATGCCTGGCAATCTGACAACAGCACCTTAAAAGAGCATGGAGATAAGGCTACCTCACCTGCTTCAGCAGTCTGAAGGAAACTTGGAAGGATGGAGGTGTGCAGGCGAATGTTCTGGCTGTAAATGGCCCTGCAGAGCTGATGATTTTTTTTTCTGGTGAAGGTCCAATGCATTGGGCAACTTTTTGTCAGCATGAAACTATTTGTGGGTTGAGGTTGGCTGCCATGAATAGCATCAGGAGCAGAAGGATGGGATCACAGAAATGATGGTGGAAGACTACCCTGTTTAACCAATTGTTCACAGGAAGAAAAGCAGCTTATGGGAGATGGTGACCTGGGCTGGAGGAGCTGATCCTCCACCCCCTCTTTCTCTTAGCTTGCTGCCTCTCAGTTAATCCAGGAGACAGGATCTGAGGATTCTTTCAGGCTTGTTTACAATGTCTGTGTAAATAATGAAACATTAATTGGAGCATGGTTGAGTGTCCTTTGTGTCACACCTTGCAGGAGAATGTTTTAACGAGCAAGTCAAGAGTCATTCTTCACACTCTTCCTACATGACTATCTAGATGTTTTATAAGAAATGGGATAATTCCCGGAGGAAGAGACTGAGTAGCCTCTGCTGCAAAATATTTTAAAAACATCTCTTGGGTTAAAGTCCTCATATGCAAACCTCTGACTGAACCAGTGGACACTTTAGACCTACACTAACATATTCTACCTCTCGAGTCACTGTTAGCCATGACTTTATAAATACATTGAGGCATGTCTCTTCTATAGGAGCTGCTCTGTTTGTATTAAAGTACTTACAGTCATGTAGGGAGAGAGTGAAATGGCTTCATAGTAAAGATGATGAGGCTAGCATACTGGGAAATGGAGTGGGTGGTTTTCAGTGTTGCTCTAGCGAAGGAAAATTCTCTGTGCAAAGTAAAGAAAGTGGTAGCAGTATCCTCATCTCAGGATAGCCTCATAGCCTGCTCTGTTACTCTCCTTGAGAGAGAGATGGGCATAAAAACTTGCCTACCAGCTTTTGTCCTGGTGCTTTAAGTGTGAAGGATACCAACAGCCACAACCCTAAGGTATTTATGAATCTGAACAGAAGGAAACACATTTTTACTGTGAGGATGACTGAACCCTAGCATAGATTGCCCAGAGATGTAGAATCTCCATTCTTGGAGATATTCAGAAGCTGCCTAGACCCAGACCTGGACAACTGGCTTGAAATGGTCCTGCTTGTGCAGTGGAAGTGGACAAGTTGATCTTTAGAGGACCTTTTCAGCCTCAACCATTCTGAGATTCTGTGATCTGGTCTCTTCAGTTTCTTTGTATTTTTCCAAATTTCCCAAAGTATAGCATTTAATTTTCAGTCAGATTTAACTTTTAACAGATTTAACACTTACTGTTAAATGAAATGACATTTTACAGGTTTTAATCTCAGTGAGACCAATGAGATTCTTTTAATTCCTTTCTATCCAAACTGAGATGCTTCTGCCCCACAATTTTTCAGCCCAGCAGCTCAACATATAAAGCATATTATTCGAACAGGCCTAGGGCTATGTGTACAAATGTACACAAATGCCTCCACTACTGCTGTGCTAAAGTGGGATTTTCAAAAGGACTTTTTGTGGCTCTGAATTTACAGTATAAGGACCAGATGCCTGTTCAGTGCACTCATGTGGTATGTTGACTGCTCATACCTTGATCATTAAACAACAGCCCAGGCGTGTACAATGCTTTTGAGAACAAGCCATACACTGGGACCCTGCCCTCAGGAGTTTTCAATCTGATGCAGTCATTATAGCAAAGAGGACAGTAAAGGATGGGCAGGGTGTGTGTGTGTATGCATATAAATGCCAAAGATTTTTTGCAACAGGAGAAGATGAAAGAAAATGTTCCTGATGCAGGGACATCTTGGTTGCTTACATTTTTCTTTTCTGTTACATAGTGTAACCTTCTCATTTCAGTGTCCCATGTGAGCTTCACTGGGAGAAGTGTGAAAGGCACAAAGGAGGTGAAGAGCACAACATGAGACAAGGCAGGTGTTCCTGCCATGGGCAAAGGACAGATGCCAGGTTATTTGTGAACTGGGAATGCCAAACTGCTGAAAAGTAAGGTACAGGATAGGGGACAGGAAGCTTTGGCAGGAAGAAGGCATAGTATTTTTTTTAGGGATTGTTTAATAATTGTGGCAATTAAAAACAAATAAAGTTATGGTCTATGTTTCTTTACAGAGTGGTAGTTGAGTATTACTTTGCAGCCAAATTCACAGCACACTGCATTCTACAAGAATTGACTTCAGTGGGTTTTGGATCAGGCCTTGGGAAGAGAGGCCTGGAGCAGAGTCTGTCAGCCCATTAAAAGATTAAAAAAAAAAAAAAAAAAGAAAAGGATTGTGAATCAATCCTCCCCATATCTGCTCCAGATTCTGAATCAAAACCATCCCTTGGTTCATCTGATTGCCAGAGAAAAGGGAAAAAAAAAAGAAGAAAAAGAAAAAAATCTTTCTGTGTCTTTACAAAGACTTTTTCATCTGCAATATCTCAAACTTCTTGGGAACTACATGGTGTGTACCTTAAAGAAGTGAATTTATTTGCTAAGATTTACAGTAAGCCCAGCCTAAGTTTGCCAGCCTCCAGTGCTATGCCTAAAGTATGTTCAGAGCTGCTGTTGTAACACGTGAAATGTACTGAAAACAGCTTTCATCTAGCACTAACAATTGCCAGGAAGATACAGTGGCTCTCATTCTCTCCTTCCAAAACACATATGGAGCTTTTTCCACAGCCTGCACAGCTGCAGATTCCTTGCCATACACTTGAAACTATCTCAAACTTGATTGTGCTGCCATCACATCTCTGGTTACTGAACCATCTACATTGCCCTGGCAGTGTCATGGATGAAGCCTATATACCTAAGACAGATTCTTGGCCTGCCACTGCATTTCCACCATTACTGCTCCACATCTTGATGAAGTCACTCCTGGGTTACATAAATATAACTGAAATCAGAATAAGACCTGCTGATCCTCATTATTGTGTTATTTTTCACATCAAGATGGCTGCCTGTAATCACCTACAGGGCACACAGGACCTGAACTACCAGGTCTCCTTGGCTTTATTCCTTATGGATGGCATTTACTGCTGTGTAGAAGTCCATCACAGGTCTGTGCACGTCTACCTGATGTGCACATATGATGCAGATCCTGGCACAGTTTCATCTACAGCAAATAAAGAATCATTCAAGTTTTCTTGATTGTAACTGATCAGGGACCCTTTGCACTCTTGCTTAATGGCCTGTTGTAAATGAAACTTTATTACCACATCACAGAAAAGATGGTCTCAACCCCAGTCAAGAAAATAACATGCAGCTTACAAAGAATAATGTGAAACTACAATCCAGGAAAGTGAGGTGTGCCGAGGTCACTATATTTCTGTCACTCATCTCTTTCTCTTTTACATCCTGCATTTAAGCATCTCCTTAGGTCTTCCTCTGCTCTCCACGTTCATCACTTCTGAAGGTCAGTGGAGGATGAATGAATAACAGGTCCCAGATCAGGTGTGGGTACATTTTTAGGAGCAAAGGACTGCAGTCAAGTGTGACAGAAACAGTAATGGTTCTCTCTCTGTTTGGCAACAAGGAGGGCTGGGACATTTAGAAAGTTGTGATGATGAAAGTGTTTGGAATGATGTTTTTCTACCATTGTGTTCAGCTCAACTGCAACAAATTATAGAGAAATATAATGAACTAACTAAATAAACAGCGTCGTCAAGGTAGATGTTGGATGAGATGTCATGATGTTGGATAAATAATAGGAGATGAAAACTTAATTATAGGCCAGATTGTTTCCTTCCACTGAAAGCAGCTCTTGAGTTCCCCCTGCAGAATTTTCAAAGGTTTCTTCTGCTGAGTGGGTGGGATTTGCAGGACTTGTGACAACCTGTTGATACACTCAAGAATTCCCAGTCATCTCTTATTTATTAGTCTTTTCCTTGCTTTTCAATTCTCCAGTCCCTTCAGCTTTATGGCCATGTGATTTCAGCAGAGTCGTTTTGTTGTGGCATTTACATGTACCTCCTCTATCTAAACCCCCTCTGGGTTACCACACTGTAGACTGTGGAAGTTAGAACTGCCTGTTGATTTTTAGCTGATTTTCTTATGGGACCACAGGCAGATGGGATGGATGAAAGCTCTCTTCCACATAGAGACTAGCTCTACATTTTCTACTTTTTCTTTCCGTACAGATCCTTAAATCTCAGGAACTCTGGGCCAGCCCAGGGAAACCCTGAGTGAGATGCCTGCCTCACTGAGGCAAGTCAACAACCTCAGATGTGAGCAGAGGCACATGATAATTGTGGTGTTCTGGGATAGAAGACACATGGATTTATTGACAATAGACTTCATAGTAACAAATCAAATTCTTATGCAGAAGTAGATGACCTGAACATTTAAATTTGGCTGCACAATCCTTTGCTTGCACAATTTTGTGAAGCAGAGCATGGGGATTTGTTAAGGTATTCTAAAACAAGTGTCTGATTTCCTCCCCAAGGCTTGTATGAAGAATTATCTTGAGAGTTAGTTTCAAACTTGCTTACTCAGCTCATTCCCCATAAAATTTACCCACCCAATCTATGCCCACACCTACATAGTGTTCCATCCCCATTAAGATGAATCAAAACAAATCAGAAGAAAATTACACATAATGAGTGGGAAGGCTCACTTTCTCCTCTTCAGCTTAAACTGCTTGCACATATCTTGCAGGAAGAGGTAATACTTCTGATATGCATTCTAAGGATGAGAAAAAGGAGAAAAATAATGATTTTAGACAGCAAATCTTGCATTCTTAGAGCTCTAAGATGCATGCTGCATACGTAAGGGACCAATCATTTGTTGTTGTCTCAGAGGTGTAATGAAGCTAAGTCCTGTACTAGCAACACTCTGAAACAAACCTGTTAAATGGATGTTTCTTTCCAGGTTGGTTATATAATAGTCCACAGAGTTCTGAATACTTAAAATAGGTAATTGCAAAATTAAAAATTAAATTTAAAAATGATGGCTGAAATGTCACCACCAAAAAAAAATATTTCCTTTCCTCTCTACTTGTCAGGTCTTCTTCACTCTGGAGTTACCTATGCTGAGAACATATCATTTACTGCCATTAGCTTCATTTGTTCAACACAACCATAGATGATTGTTATGAAAGATCTTCTGGCTTCTACAGCATTGGAAGAGCTACATCCAATATAGTCTTAACTTTCAAATCCAGGTCCCAAACCTATCACAGTTATGATAAACTGGCTGAAATGAAATTTTGGCTATGCCTCAAGTGAAAAATATCTGTGTAGCTGTAACTGAAGGCAGAATGAGAAAATGTTGACTGTTTAGTAGAGCTCCAAGCTGGGGTACATCTCTAGGCCTTGACAGAAACGTAGGAATTTTATGCTTTTCTTAGCAAAGGCAGGTAAAATATTATGAGACAATACACATGATGTAAGAGGGGCAATCACTGGGGCGTTTAGTGATGCTGTTATGCGTCCTGGAGACATGACTGAACTGACATGAAGAAGGACTTTGTAGAAAAGAATTAAGTCAAGTCTAATTTTCAGCTAAGTGACAGCATATTTTGAAAACAAGAGCAAAGAATTTCAATGTGCCACAAAGTCTGTACAAAATCTGCCCAATGGAGTCTTTGCTGGTGACAGTAACCCTCCAGCTGGGAATAACACAGCTTTGACTTTCAGAGCAGTGTGATTTTGCAGCACTAAGGCCTAAAAACCCCCAGCTTTGTAAATAGAAAATAAGCATGGCTATTCTTGAGGATTAAAAAGATGCAGAAAGCACAACAGCATGTTTCTTACAGTGTCAATTTGTGCTGAAGAATTGTCACTTTAGACCTGCACAATAAGAAGAAAATTAAGTTACTTTTTTTTTTTTTAATGACAAGTTACAATTTGAGTAAGGGATCCCTTTATCACTTTGGATATCTAATCAGAAAAACATAGCCTAGCAAACAATTTGGTATTTGACAATTATCTATGGTTGTACTGAATTTACTACCCCAGCAGCACAGAATAATTTCTGTCTCTGATATTCTATATATGTCTATTTGAAAGAGTTATCTTATTCTAAAAGTCTGCTCTTTCAGTTGCTATCCGAGTGACCATTGTGGTAAAACCCTGACCAGCTTCTCTCCTTCTCAGATATGTGCTAGTGGCCTTATCATCTCCTAGTCCTGCCAGATCTGTGTCCCATTCAGTGCTCGATTATTTTTTCCTATGGAGGCAGTGGAAAGGGAGACATGAATGCTTAGATCTCTTGCACATACAATCCAAATGCTTTCCTTCTCCCTCTGCTATTTCTGAGTGCTGTAAATTTGTATAATGTCCTTCAGATGTCAAAGCCCTTTGGGCAATTGGCAGCAAATCAGAGATGGTGAACCTGTGAAGAAGCAAAGAGCTAAATCCCTTCCTCTTTTACAGTTTGCAAACACCTCTCTCTTTCTCTCTCTCTGATCTTGAGTCCTGGAGTTTTCTTTGCTGTGGTTTGAACTACAGTTTAAAATGTTTCAATTGTCATCTTTCATTGTGATGCATCACATGGTGCCCCAGCCACAAAAAGGCCTAGTAATTTGGTTTCATCCTGTCACTGATTTTGATGTGTCTGGTGCAGCTGGATGTGGTCATGTCACGGGTTCCAACATTATCTTTAACAGGAAAACAAATGTCAGGAGAGAAATACTATTGTCTTACAATTAGTTTTAAACAAATCAGAGTTTGGAGAACAGTGCGATTCTCAGGTCTGTATGCCTGTACTAGAAAGTTTAAGAGAAATTTAACATTTAATGTTCACAATCATTCTTCAGGGGAAGGGTAAGGAACCCTGGGACTTTCACAAGATAGAACAGAGGATTTGATAATGTGGTCCTTGGGTAAAACCTTTTTGTAAAATAGCTATGTGTTCAGCAATGTAAACTGTATCTTCCACCATCCATTTACCAGAGAAGTTATTTGTCATTTGCTGTGATTGGTAAGAGCCACTTTGCACTCCCAACCTGCTTTGACTGGAGTTGAGGATGGCCTGCTCTAATTTGGGATGTCTTTCTTCTTGAATAAATAAGAATGAAGGGGACACAGCAAAGCAGACCTACTGCCAGATGAGATATTTTAGCATCAGGGGAGTTTTTACATCTAGAAATGAAAGAGATTATCAGTTTTACTTGCGTTGGTTAAAGGAAACAAAATAGAAACTATAGTTGTGAAACATCCCGTCTGCTTTTCCCTTGTACTGTCATTGCCCATGTAGCCTTCCTGCTCTCACAGGTGTAGGACTATTTCCAAGTGTACTGCTAGAGGAACAATGGTGAATTTTCTTCTGAAAAAAAAAAAAAAAAATTTAAAAAGGCATATTTTTTCTGTGGAAGTTGAGGAAGAAATGACATTGTATCTCCCACTTTTTTTTTTTTTTTTTTTTAAAGAAAGCAACAATAGGTAATATATAGAGAACAACTAGCCTAAATGTATTGAAACTGAGGATTTGAGGACTGGAGAAAGGCCAATGTTGTCCCAATCTTCAAAATGGGCAAAAAGGAGGACCTGGGTAACTACAGACCTGTCAGCCTCACCTCCATCCCTGGAAAGGTGATGGAACAGCTTGTCCTTGATGCCATCTCTAAGCATCTGGAGGAAAGG
>JAOEGS010020770.1:89378-100287 GCA_025447755.1 Corythornis vintsioides
TGGGTGACTTGGTCTAGGTGCCCCTTCTCTGGCAGGGGGGTTGGACTAGATGATCTTCTAGGTCCCTTCCAACCCCTCACATTCTGTGATTCTGTGAAACTTTCCAGTGGTTTAACAGACAGAGCTGTTTTTCAGTTATCTGGTATTATGCCTTGATTTGTATAGTATAGGTTCATGCTGAGGATGTGGCTTCAACCTTGGGAAGCAGAAGTTGCTTGTCTTCAGGCCTCTAGTAATTGTCTTATAGTGCCAAGACTCAGTTTGGGTGGAAGCAACAAAGTGGCATAAGTATCATGTGTGGTTTTACTTAATGCTAATAGTGAAGTTTACATATTATTTACAGAAAATGGGTTAGGTCTGTCATTTGGATTTTGGCTTAATCTCAGTGAAAAGCAGTTTCTGTGGATTTGGTCCTTCTGGCAAATGAGACAAACATATGAGGAAATTCACATTCCAATGATATGTGCATGTGCTTGCAACCCAGAAGGCCAATCACATCCTGGGCTGTATTATGTGATGTTTGGCCAGCAGATTGAGAGAGGTGATTCTGCTGATCTACTCTGCTCTGATGAGACCTCACCTGGAGTACTGTGTCCAGCTCTGGAGCCCTCAGCACAGGAAGGACATGGTCCTGATGGAGTGGGTCCAGAGGAGGGCCACGAAGATCATCAGGGAGCTGGAACACCTCTCCTATGAGGACAGGCTGAGGGCACTGGGGTTGTTCAGCCTGGAGAAGAGAAGGCTCTGGGGAGATCTTATAGCCACCTTCCAGTGCCTGAAGGGAACTTATAAAAAGACTGGAGAGGGGCTGTTTACAAAGGCCTGTAGTGAAAGGACAAGGGGAAATGGTTTTAAATTAGAAAGGAGTGGATTTAGATTAGAAATAAGGAAGAAGTTCTTTACCACAGGAGTGGTAGAGCACTGGAACAAGTTGCCCAGGGAGGTGGCTGAGGTTCCATCCCTGGAGACATTCAAGGTGGGACTTGACAAGGCTCTGAGCAACCTGCTCTAGTTGAAGATGTCCCTGCTCTCAGCAGGGGGGTTGGACGTCTAGAGGTCCCTTTCAACCCAGACATTTCTACGATTCTATGATAAATGTCATTAGAATTAAGTCAGTGGTTATGTCCTGTTTTCAGAAGAGTCCCAGACTCCTCCGACCAGGAGATCTCAGCTTCTCTAAAGAGATTGTCACTAATAAAGTGTCACTCAGCTTTTCTAAAGGCTGAAATACTTGCATATTTCTTGGCTAGAGGTAATCAGGACCAGTGCTAATATTTTCCATGACCAGACAAATGAGAAAATAGAGCATTCCATTCCTCTTTCAGTTGATGCATTGTGAAGCAACATTTTCTTTCCTTCATCCAGAATAACCTTAATCATTATATTGAAGTCAAAGTAAATTTCAGCTTTGGGAAAAATTACATTTTATTGAGATTCAAATGTAGGCATTTAGGCCACCCCTAATGTTATCCTATTTTCAAAAAGAAAGAAGAAATTTCCACATTTTAAAATTAGAGCTGAATTAAAAGAATTACTAAATAATTTTCTATATATTTATTTGAATGCCTGCATGGATTGAATTCAGCAATGTTGAGCTTCCATTGTATTGAATCAGTGGGAAACACATACAGTCCAGGGCTGACACAGGCATGTTGAGCACCCATTTAGAAGAATTTATTAAATCAGTGCAAGGATCTTTTGTAGATGTTCCCTTCAGAAGCTATGCCATTTCACTTTGTAGAAGTGAGGTCTTTTGATTGCATTCATTGCTTCTACTGCCTTATGCTCAGTTTAGACAACCTTTTAATCTCCAACAGAAATGCCCATGTAAATTTTGTGCATATAGACATCAGTTTCTAAAATATTTCTTTAGTCAGTCTGATACCTACACTGAGACAATTGATGGCAGGGGATGATGTCTGCCAAAAGTAACCTGTATGAATAATCTTAAAATCAAATTGCTACGTTTGTGCACAACTAAGATCATGCTGGAATTATTTGTTTTCTTCTCCTATCAGACAATAGAAACAATTCCAAGTGATTTATTTGACCATTCACAACTCTGTCACAACACCAAATGTGACTCACACATATCAAGTATTCAGGCTAGGTTTTTTTTCATCCTCAATGTTAAAACATGTACAATGAGAGAACTATTGAGTGATCATGTCTGAATCATTACCATCAGTGTTTGGTTTTAGATATTCTAAGAGGAGAAACCAAATCCGTCAGGTTGCAATGTCATGATGAAAGCTTTGAATCTCTGTACTAAATAATTTTATTACCTCCTAAAATTAGAAAGAAAACTAAGTTCAAAGCCATTGCCCTTCTGCTTTTCTAATCATGTAGATGATTTGGAACTGATTCGCTGAGAAGCAGTGATGAAAGGAATGGAAGAATGTAGTTCTTCTCTGTCAGGGAGGCACAGCAGAAAAGTGAGATTGGAAAGACCATAAGACGTCACATTTCTCAGCCTCACCTTATTGTGACAGGAGACAAAAGTCTCAAGAGGGCAAAACAAAACTTTTTTTTTCAGACTGTTTTTGCTTTTCATACTACTAATTCATCTTTGCTAAAAAACAGGCAGATGGTTATATACCGTTTTATTGGCAGTAAAACTTATGTCTGAAGCCAATTTTCCCTTTTATTTTACAGACTACAAATACTTCCACGTTCTTATTTCTGAAGATGTAAAAGCATTGATAGAAACATTTGAAAGCTATTAAGGTCATTTACGGAATTAATGTGGCTGTACTTTGAACCCTATAAAACTGTATTAGATCCTATCAATTGTAGTTGGAGTGAAAGGCAGAAAATAAATGGCAAAATGAGAAGAGCTGTCACTGAGAAAGTGTCAGAGCTAGCAAGAGCAGGAGAAACAAGATGACTGAAAAGGCATACAGACCACTTTTGGGTCTCTTTCTGGGCATTTTGCATCTTCATTCACACTGATGCTTTAGAGCTGATTATGACTATGAAATAATTTCTCAGTCCCAAGGTTCACAGCTTTTCTTCACTTCATTCCACTGCTCACAAATGCTGCAGGATATTCTGATGTCCTGAAGATGGAAATGCCTCCTTTAGAAATAGGCAACTAATAACAGAGGGACTATGAATGTGTTTTTGAGCCCACAGTTGGGCTTTTTGTAGTTTGGGTTCTGCTGTGTAATATAAAAAAATAAAAATAATATAAAGTAGGAACTGGAATCTAGACCTTTCACTCTTCCTTCAACTTGAATATCAAATAAGAGACTTCCCGAGTTCATCTTCCCATGATCTGCTTCCAAAATAGTGGGCTCAACAGGTACCACTGGTTAGTGCCCACTTGCCCATATTCACCCTCAATGTAATTAACCCCTTCTACTGGTGCCTAGGTCCAGTGTAGAACACAGGGCAGTCTGAGGCTGCTTGGACAATGTGTATGTACAGTGGAAGGGTTCCAGTCTGGTAGGTGGGAATGTCACCTGACCCTTCAAGCTTGAATTAAAATAGTTTAGGTTTATTGTGTCATAGGTGTTGCCAGCGTGTCTGATACATCTGAATGTGGACGTGTCACAGCACAAGTTCATGCAGTGTGACGAGGCAATGCAATAAGCTATAATATTACAAGGGTTATGCAATGTTCTCAGAACCAAGGAGAATTAATCTTGTATTGAAAACATTGCAGGAAGTTTTGTTTGATTTTCACTAGCTGTTTGTTGATTTTTTTTTTTTTTTAATTATTATTTACTCTCTATAAATATTTTTTTACATTTTCAGATGAAAGTGCTTGTTATAGAACATTGTTCTGAAACAATAAGAACAAAAAGTGCTGGAGTCTTTTTTTTTTTTTAAATGAAGATCCCAGTGTCCCATTCCAGCAAAGGAAGACCTGTTTGTCAGAAGCAATTAACACACCCCTCTTTTAAATCCATGGCCTGTTTTTACTTGTGCTGTTAAGGGTTCTTCAGTCTTTATTTAACAAGGTTACGTAAGGAGAGGTGGAGGAGGAGGTAGTATATTGTATTGGCAAGAAAACAACAGGCTATTTACGTGTCGTATATTTAGCAACAGAGCAGTTTGGGTAATCTGGCTTTGCTTGTCTTAGAATAATGAACACATCTGATTCAGGGCTCCAGTTGGGAGATTTGTAAGTAAGGTTTTGTCATTCTCCAAGTGGTTCCAGACGGTGTTTCTTTCAGGCATCCAGACCATCCTTCATGCTATTTTGTCAGAAATAAAACTCCTTGGCACCACTATGACCATTTTCTTGGGTTTTTTTTCAAAAGTGTAACCACATTCTGCAAAGATAGTAAAGGGGCTGTTCCCTGAGTGCAAGGAGTGGGACAAAACCAAGCAGAGGCAAACAGTTCCTGTACAGCAGCGAATAATTAGCAGGAACATGATTGAAATAGCCAGCTACTGAATGTCTTATTCTAATTTCTAGGCTTCTATTAGATATCAGTTTTTTCAGATTAAAAATCCAGAAAACAATAAAAGCTCAGTCAGCTGTGGATGCAAATGGGAAGTGTACTAGGGAGTGAATCAAGAGCTCGCCAGAGTTAGCAAGTCCACACTCGCTGTGGGGGGGACAGTTTTACTCTAGTTTTACTCTGCTTGAAGAGTGCCTTTTTGTGGTTTAACTCAGCCATTTGTCCCTAGGGGTACTGTTATAAAATAGCAATGCTGGAATGCTGTGTGTGGAATAGCTATTGCAGAATAAGTATTTCAGGCTGTTTTTCTGTGTAGATGAGCTTTACTACTACATATTGACTAGAAGATATGCCTGGGCTGAACTATTTTACTTGAGTTTTTAAATTTGCCTGGGTAGAGTCTCTCCTCAGTAGTTAGTGCTCACAGATATTTACCAAAGCATACTGCCATGTCAGAAAAAAGAGGAGCAGGGGCTCCACATTAATGCAAATACATATTTCACATAGCATGCACCAGTGCTACTTACTTCCAACCATAAGTTTAAACTCTGAGCAAAGATACCAAAGGAAGAGGGCATACATACACCTAGAGATCTCTCTAGCAAGACTACTTGGTAATTTTACAATGGGGGTAATTTTGCACTGGGGACCTTGGAAAGGCCTGAGCAAGATTTAAAACCTGCTTTGTAGCTAATATAACAAGGGAACACTCTTGGAGATCTGATCTTAGGTGAGCTGGATGACCCGCTGGCATCACCTATCCATTAAGGCAACTCATGGTTGCTAGAGGAAGTCCACAGAGGAGGTGTGAAGTTGGATAAGACTTAAGCAGAGCCCTTTGGCTGCTGGGTGCCTCCATGAAGTGTCTAAACTAAGGCGTGGTAAGTCTGGGGCTCACATACCATAGGCATTAGGATATTGAATGTACTGAGGGAGCTCTTTGATATTAATGACTGATTTATTTATTTTTTTTTAATATATGTCAAAGAAATGATCATGACATATCTACATTTAATAAGTATTTGATCATGATACATAAGGATCTACTCTGAAGTAGAAGAGGTGTTTTTTGACAGTAAGTTAATACTGTTTTGGTCAAAAGTAACTGTTTTTTTGTCATCGTTGTTGTTGTTGTTGGTTTTTTGTTGGTTTTTTTAATGCATCTTCTCCAGGAAATCAGGGAGACTTAGAGACTGAAACTGGAAAACATCAATGGGTGGGACCAGGAAAGTCAACTGAATGCTGCATTATGCCAAGACACTTTCATCCTGCCCTTCTGTTAACTAGGGCAGGATGAGAGGCAATGAGTTGGCAAAAAAGGTTCAGGTCAAAAGTTGAAAGTTGCCCATTCCTAGAATTTTTGATGTTTAAACCAATTGGCTCACCTTCTAAATGTCTTAGGAAAATTATGATAAGCTGTGAAGCTGTTTATTTCCATTATTTCTGGGAATAAAACACTTCCCTTTCAGTGTTCTGGTGTCTTATCACGGAAAAGGATTTTTATCTTGAACTGGCAACTGCCACCCTCCCTGAAAGTCAGAAAAGCATGGTCTGGGTAGTCTTTGTGGGAAGCAGGATGGAGGGTCAAGAGCTATCAGCAGCACAAATAGCAAAGCCTGGCATGGCAGCTGCTTTGGCTGGTGGGTCCAGACTATGGGGTCTTCTTGGCAGATCTCTATTGTATGACAGAAAAGGTAAGTGCCAAAGAGGAACACCTGCCAGAGTGGGCTTTAGGTTTGTTCTCTATATTGCAATGTTATTGCTAATGCTAGTGGGATTTCCTCCCTGGTACTGTGAAATGTAGCTTCCCACAATTGTCTGCTGAGTGGAACGGCTGTGCTGTGCACTTTGGTTGGGCCTGAAATTAGTTTCTGTTTCCCAAATGAGTGTTCTTTCTCTAACTGAAGCATATACTTAATCACTTCAAGAAAGGCTAGTCCTAAATGCTAAGACCAAATGTGTCTCAATGAGGCAGTGATGAGAGCTTCCTATTACATCTGTCCCACTTTAAACATAGTTGAGGGCAGGTCAGATATCACTCTAATTTGCAAAGGTGTTTGCTCTGTTTACCAAAGAGCAAATCTGTCTTTTAATGACTGGAAGCTGAACATTAATGTAAGCAGAACTGGAATGTCAGATGATGTTGAAATCTGATTATATAACTTGTACTTTTAGTTTCATAATTAAAATTTTATAGGGTGAAAATACCTATTCACCCTATCTACTGTAAATGCAATAAGTGAATGTAGGTGGACTGGATCTTTCTTAACCACTGACTGATGAGTTGCATTAACACCTGTGTCTGAGCCAGATCTTAGCTCCTCTGCACTGAAGACTGACAAAGGATATGATTGCTCTCTATTATTATAGCTGGGGGTAAATACAGGGGAAGGAGGAGCTTTTAAGATTAAAATGCAGAGGAAGGTGTCACACAATTGTATATAAACCCAGGACAAATACATTCTGGATGAAGTCCATCAGGGGTGTGAGGTTTTGAAACAAGTTTTCAGCTAGAGATGTAGGTGAAAAATTGCACCTCAATTTAAACTGGACCTTAATACCCTCATAGATATAATTATTTTGGTTTCTGATGGCAGTAGATACTGTACACAGGGACCCAGCCAGCTCCAGTGACATGGCTTTGGTTTGTTTGGATTTTTTTGGTTTCTGTGCATCATGTTTTACGTGCAAAGTCATCAGCATCTCTCTGGATATACCTGATGATGATTAGGACAAGTAGTTGTTTTGATATTTAGTAGAAGTAGTTGTTTGATCTCTCTGAGAAATGTATGCTGAGTTTTATGGACATGGCACAGAAGGACAGATTAAAAAAGGGATCTATCTGGGAAACTTCAGTAAAAAAGTTTTTTAAAGTACAGTTCTATTTCTTTAAGCTTGATGGAGCCAGGGATATTTTTTTTTTTAAGTGTCTTGGGCATTCAGTCTGTCAGTGAACAAAAGTTACAGTAGAAGACAGAGTCTGTTTAACATGCAAATTAATCTTATCTGATAAGTGGTGTTGTTTGGTTGCTTGTATATTAATCTCTTCTGTAAAATAACAGGTCAGTGAGAAAAATAATTCAGTAATGTAAATTCATAATTTCCCAATTATCTATGTCATATAAATTTCACCCACACAACAATTCCATCTCTTCCTTTCTCCTTTTTTTGACCTGCATAATGGTGCTAGGTTTGTTTCACTTGTGTTTGGCAAAGAACACACTGCAAGGACATGTTCTCCAGAGCTGCCATAGCCCTGAGGCCAGCCAGAGCCTGGGAGTGACATCCCAGATCTGCTCTGGCTGTTGCCAGCTGTCCACAATATCCAAGTCAGTCTGACTGCATAGGGTTGTTGCAGACTGTAGAAATGGTTCAGCCATTCTCACTCCATCTGCATCTCCCTTCCCCACAACTGCAGGGGCTGCAAGCAGATGTTCACAGCAAAATTCAAACGCAGCAGGGGCCAGGAGCTGGGCCAGCAAGTGCAACAACTTGTTTTGCCCAGCATTGCTTCCCTTTCCCTAAATGAATAACAATAATATTAAAAAAAAAGGACTAGCATATCTGGCCTATAAAATATGGACTTTGATGTTTCCAATTTCAGTGGTACACTTTTTAGCAAACTGTAGTTTGTGATTTCCAATGCTTGTACATGAGTCTAAGCAATGTCCTCAGAAGTATCCATGTACTAGGGACAGAATGGATAAAATAGATTCAAATAGGTAAACCAGAAGTGTTCTGTTGACTTTCCTCTCAGACTCAAAGAGAACTGCAAGCTACTACATCTGGTATGGGGAAAAAAGGGCTACGTCCTAATCCCAGTAAGTCACTCTAAGTGTAATTTATGTATTATGGGGATGGACAGCTGAAGTCACAGTAGAAAAAGCAACACTGAATGGTCTGACAGAGCAGGAGGAGCCTTTCTTCTCTCTCTTCTTGATTGTTTTTCTTCCTGTGACCTTGCCTTATGACCATTTAGATTTATTTGAGTACTGTTTGCTACCAGTTGCCCCACCTCTGAAAACAGCCCTCAGCCTGGCTGCCAATGCCTCTCTGCACGCTCCATACTGCAATGCCCAGTTAATGAATGGGTACGTGACCTTCTTTCTCTTTGGTGCTAGAGTTGTTTCACAATCCCCAAGCAAGACAGCTCCCTGCCAGGTTGCTTGTCATTGTTGGAGAAAGTATTCCTGGGAACAGCAAGGCAGAAGAGGTACAATGTTCCTCACCTTGCTGTGTGGTCTCTTCCAAGCAAGAAAGGTGGCACCTGCAAATGTGTTTCCAGAGAATCGCACCAAGCTGGCTTCTGTCCTGCAGCAAAGTGCCAGTTCATCTGTACTGCAATTGTCACAGGTTGGCCCACTGCTTGAGTAACTTGCTGACACCTCTGCGCCTCTGGATGGAAATCTTGGCTGAGATTTGCTGGCAAAGTCATGTAGGAGATTTCCTGGTCACATGGGGAATCTTTTGGGTCGAGGCTGGGCTGAGTGCATATGTCACGGAGAGCCCGCCTGAGGTGGCAAAACTGGGGCATGTGGACCACAGCTGCATCCATCCTGAGCTTGCAAAGGTACAATGTGAACTGAAATTGATAATGAATTCAAGCAAGAAAAAAAAATTAGTATTTCTGCTTCTTCCCTCCTGATTACGACATGATATATAATAATGTATTTTTAAGTTATAAGTTAATCTATCCCCCTTTCAATTCAGCAGGCACTTCACCCTGTAGGAAATGATCAGGATAACAGTGTAAGTGAAACTATGTGATTGCTAATAAGCAGCTCCACCAGCGCTTGCCCGAAGGTACCAGAGTAGTCAGTGTTACTAATAAAGTTAATTACTCCCACTACAAGAGAAATTAGTCAGGGGGAAAAATCAACGAGTATGAACAAGATGATTAGCTGCTGGTTTCACTTTTGCAAATACATTTAATCTACTGTAGTACTTTTATGCTGGTTAACCAGTCACAAGGTATTAATGTACTCCCTCCTTACGAGACAACAGAGAAAGAATTACAAAACTGTCACTTCTATTGCAGACCCTGTTTGATGAACTGTGAATGCCTTCAAAACCCTCTGCGCTTTTCTCTCTTTGAACAATTAGTGCCATTTCTCTCCTGGCCATCAAACTGTGGTCTGGAGGTAAAGTATTTCATAATTAAAAGCATCTCCAGTGCTGAACTTTTCCAAGAAAAAGTCTCTCATCCACCACCAGGACATCCCATTTCACTTTGTGGTGTCTCTATGCATGTGAAATAGCAAGAACCCCTCATCAGGCATGAGTTTTCATTGACTTCTGTGACTGTAACTGATTAATCTTCTAGGAACAACAAACCAGCTGGATTCAGCTTTACTCAGCTCTGTTTTCTGATCTTGGAAATGAATGAGATAACACAGAAGGAGCCATCACAGAACTGTCTGATTTCTAGGTGCTCTTTCAACGAAGACCTCAAGCGCTTAGTTATTTTTGTTTTGTTTTGTTTTGTTTTGTTTTTCCCAATACATAAAGTAGGGAGAATAGGGAGAATGTGCTCTGCAAATAAAAACATCCTCCTTCCCTGCGGGTTATATAACTGAAAAACATCAAAGGTTTTGCTGTGAAACATTGTGTTCTACACAGGATCTGCATATGTTATAAGAGGTACCAATTATTTCCAGTTCTTGTGGGTATTTTTTGTAATATGGATACCATCCAACCCAAGTCAAAGAGGGCATCATGCAAGCATCAGATGACGAAGCTTCTACTCATACTTATCATTAAGGACAGGAGAAGGGAGGGAAAAATGATTAGTGACTTCTAATTTAATTCAATCATTGGTTTACCTTTCCAAATGGTTGTTTTTCATTTGGTTTATGGCATTTCTGTTTGACACTTCCTGCAGCTAGCACGTTCACCTCACCATCAGGAAGAAAAATAGAGTGGCCAGGTAACCAAACACAGAAAACTGACACAAAAATCCTCAAGCCTGATTACTCAAAGAAACTCTTGCCTGTAGGCAGTTCAGAAAGAGCTCAGAAACCCTCAGATGTTGGATCAAGAAAATGATCTGCGTGTGGATAATTTGCAGAAAGAGAATAAGAGATCACTTGCTATATTTTTTTAATTATCTCTTGAGGCTGAATTTTGAACTGTTCATAAGATGAACCACTATACAACCTATGATTAAACTTCTGAACTGTTCAGGAATTATTATTACAAGTGTACTAATTACTATTTCCATTACTGGAATATTTTTAAAAGGCTACTTCTTACAGGTAAATCTATTAGTCAAATGAAAGTGAGGAAACATTTTTGAGAGGGACCTTCATCCTTGAGCCACCATTCCTTTAAAAACAGCAGACTGAATTTACATTTACATTAAGACATATTTTACCTCTTCTCAGAGAAATACGCAGCAATTTGCTTTGAAATGGGTGTACCTATCATCTCCCTCTTCCTTGCATTGTCAGCATGCTTTTTCTGGTAGGAATGAGAATCCGCTCCTATTTATTTTATTT
>JAOEGS010020770.1:112167-148422 GCA_025447755.1 Corythornis vintsioides
ATGCTTTAGAAGTGAAAAAAACCCCACCAGAATCCTGTATGTGCAAAAACAGAATAAGGATAAGAACTAATTAAGTATATATATATATATGACAAATATATATGTATATACATGTACATAAAGCCAATCTCTTTTTCAAGGACAGGTAATCATTTCATGATGTGAACAGTTGACTTCATTACAATAAGACATATGGTTTCATAAATTCAATGCTTACTGTGCAGTATTTGTTCAAAATTTAATGCCACACAATGTTCTAAACTTATTGTGATGAGAAATACCATCTGATGATGAGAAGCAGAGCTAGGACTGCTAGATCACACCAAGGTTTGCAAGAATCCAGATAGGTGAAGCTGTCAAACTGTCACCAGTAAATCCCACTAGACACTGTGGTGTGGAAGCCTTTTAGCTGCTCTTCAGCTCTTGTGGCTTGGTACCAATTTGCCATGATGGAGGAGGCATCTGATGCAAAACCACTTTGTCTTTGCCTTACTGGTAAAACAAACAAACAAACAAACAAGTTATTAGTATCTAGGCATTCCAAAAGCATGTGGAATGAAATCTTGTACTTGCTGTGATCAGTGTGATTTTTTTCTAGTAGCTTCCAAAAGCCAGGGTTTCAAACAGAATGTTTTAGTCTCCTTCTTTTGAAATAAAAGATACATTTTTAAACAACTTATAAAGAAACCTACCTTGAAGCTTGTTTATACATATAATAATTTTACTACTCACCTTTACAAGATGCAAACCTTTATCATTTTTTTTTTTTTATTCAGAGAGTAATAATGTAGTAGGTGATTGCATTTTTTAACAAAAGAAAATAAAAATATATTTTAATTTCATGTATTTTCTCAGGTTTTGATTTTAATTCTTGCTTATTGCTGACATTTGTCTGAGCTCTATTCTGGTTGGCATCAGTGTGATAACATAAAACACCCACAAAAGCTCTAACCAGCATGCATAAAGCTCAGTGCATTGATTCACAATAAATGGTGGGTATTAAAACTTAATCTCTATTTTTGCTCGGGGGGGAAAAAAAACCAAAACAACTAAACCAGTGTAAATTTTGAACTGTACCATGAAGATGTAGTTTCCACTGGAATATATTTTTAGCAGGTAACTATTGCTGACACCCTGGCTTGGGAAGAGGGCTCCAGAGAGGGAGGAGAGGGTGCAAGAGACAGCCATTGGCTGGAAAAATGTATGTGAGGGCTTGGTCTGTGTGAGAGTTCATTATATCAGGCTCCAATATTGACTACATCTTATATAATGTTTATTTAGTGAATATGTTAGATGAGTCATAAGGTTTTAAGTAGACTTCACTAGAACTTTCCTTTTACAAACAATTGACTGTGACCCTGCCAGCACTGATTCATGTGCTTTTCTTTGTGTGTGACAGTGAATGGGAGCACCCACAGTGTGAGAAATGAAGCCTGTGCTTAAGTCTATGTGGGATCAGGGCCACAGAGGTGGGTGATACTGATGTCATACTTTTGACCCTAGCCAAAAGTATTCTTTTTTTTTTTT
The DNA here is from genome assembly GCA_025447755.1 of Corythornis vintsioides. Classification (NCBI taxonomy): domain Eukaryota; kingdom Metazoa; phylum Chordata; class Aves; order Coraciiformes; family Alcedinidae; genus Corythornis; species Corythornis vintsioides. The sequence goes on from JAOEGS010020770.1 coordinate 113,695, forward strand.
TTTAGCTTGCTTTTCTTTCTTGATCTGTATAGCAGTCTTTGGCTGATGACAACTGTGAGAATTCTGAAATCCATCATGGAGACCTTTTCTGATTTCTGTTGCCTTGTAATATACTTAGAGGAGCACATGGAAAGTGAATAGCCATAATTTTCTGTTGGTGAAAAGAAACAGTCATCCAGAGGAGGGAGACCCCTGAGAGCCAACCTCAGAGTCAGAGGAGAGGTCTTTTTACTCCAGCAGTTCCTTCATGATTCTGTGAGCGTTTTCCCCCATGTGAGTTGTAGTTTTAGCAGCTTTATGTTGTTCCCCTGAAGAACTAGAAGGTCATAGGGTCTGTATTCCATCCTCAGCATTTGGGAAGCCCTGTGATAAAGTTCAAACTCTCCTATTCTTTGAGGGATTGAGCCCCCAAATATGTTTCTCATACGTATGTCTGTGATTCCAATTTGGTTTTCATCACATAAGCACAAGTAAAAAGAGTTAGATTAGGTGTATTTGAAGTAACTTAGTCAATCCTTTTAGCTGGCAGGGGGAAGGGAGATACTTTCCTGAGGTTTTTAAGTTACTGGAAATGTGTCTTAGAAAGTGAAAACCAGACCCCACACTGATGAAATGATTTAAAATTATTTCATTGAAAAAGTATGCTCTACAAAATTAGCACTGTCTGCCTCCTATTCACATTTGAAGCAGATAGAGCATTATCCTTTTGGACATGTCAGAATTCCCTTGACAGCAAGGAAAATATTGTTGGAATAATAGACATATCTGACTATCTGGACTGAGCTATAAGGCTTCCTACTGAAACTGCTGGAAAAGTGTTTCCCAGATCAGTGGACAAAAGCTGGGAGATATTAATTGCTCACCAGGCTCCCATGTCTGTTTTCTGGGACAACAGCTTAATACATTTCTTTAGCAGCACAATGCCCTTTCTCTGACTGGTTTCTCACCTAGCAAACTATCTTTGTATAATCACAACCTTGAGAGCTCCTCTGTTTTCTGAGTTATTGAGGAAAGCTTGCACATGCTTTCTTATTTTATCTTTCCAGGTTATATATCTTTCCTGCAGATGGACCCCTCCATAGTGGTTGAAGGTGAGAATATGACTGACCCTAAAAGCCCTATATCATCCATGCTTCCATGGAGTCTAAGTTCAAGAGACAAATGATATGTAGGCTTCTTCAGACCAGTCAACAGAGAAACTTATCACAGAGTTAATCCTTCCAACTGCAGGATGAGTCGTTTCAGCTACCTCCTAGATTCCTACTCAGGATGGGTGTCACCTCTCCAACTGTAGATATCTCTAGCTGCCTAAATCAGAGATGATTATGCAGATTGCCTTTTTAGTGCCACTATAAAATAAATATCTAAAACAATTGGGATGAATTGCCCTCTGGATTCTCCTCTCTCTTCCCATTGACTGTTACACAACTAGTGTAGTTACACAACTGGACTAAGCAGATAACTCTGAGATATTTATATGGAGGTAAGAAAAAAAACCCTTCAGAAAGCAGTCTGAACATGAGCCTGTCTTATTTCTGTGGACTGTGTCACATGCTTCTAACGTAGTAGTTCCTACTCTATTCTAGGAATGAATGCCTCATTTCTTTCTTGAAATTGCCATATTTCTCTATTTTATTGAACATGATAAGTGTTCTGAGGAAAGTCTGTGTGTCTAGAAAAGACAAAAGCCACCGTGTAATGGAATACTGTGTACAATATTGCACTTCTGTCAGCAATTGATTTTTAATTCCCTGACTGAAAAGCATCATCAATGCAGAGAGCAGTAAAAGTTTGAATAATGAGTACAAAAGCAGTGAAAGCATTGAAGTGTGGCACTGGATGGACATTTTTCCTCAGTCTTGCTTAGTGACCGGTCAGAATGGGAAATCACCTCTCAAATTCAGCAGCATATATTTACTTCTGCAAATGGTAGGAGAATTCAAACCTTTGAAAGCTCCACAAGAGCCTGAACGCTGCCAGGGTTCTTAACATGTCTGAGAAGGAGGACCATCTGCAGCCTTGAACACACTAACTATAGACAAGAGGTACATAAGCAGTCAAAGATAACACCACTTCATATCAAGAGCTGCTATCCAGCCCTACAAAGGAATTTGAACAACTGCTAAGGATTTCTAAAGTCTGCACTTGATTACTGCAGAACTTTACATACCCCCTCCGAATATTTATGATCCTTCACTACAAATCAGTGTTTAAATGCAACTAAAAATAATGCTGTAAAAACGTCTCCAAATATTTTAGATATAAAATTATTATTAGATTTATTTATGTTTTACAGATAGATGCTTTGGCCCAAATTATGTGTTTCAACACAATCTCCTAACATGAAGGGCTCTTCAGGGTTTTTTCTATATGTGCTGAAAGACACTTCTTTACCTGAGGCTACTCTGCTCACTTCTTTGAGCACAAAGTATCTCTGGATAATTTAACCACGTGAGGCACATTCAGAAGATTTGGCAGATTTTCTCAGGCATTTGGAGTTAACCAATAAAAACGTCCCGGCTCCTAATCCTCCAGATTTCTTCTAAGTTCTGTTTCTATTTGTTCTTAGTGAAAAGCATGGTATTATCTTATTACTGTAATTTGATTTTCATTATATAAGTAGGTTGCTGTGTCAGCAAAAAGCAGCAAGTTGGATAGCGTGGAAAAGACTACAAGTCATGGATGAATGAGTGATAGGTGGAGAAATATAAGAGAATATGTTGAGTGATTGAGAGAGCTTGAGAAAATAAAGTGAGGTCTGTGGTAATTAGATAAGAAACATGGCTTTTTGCCCTTCATTTACATGGTTAAATGGGGGAAAACCTGCTTTTTTTCTGTCACATGTAACCTGTGCTTAGATGGCCTAAATTCATCCAGAAGTGTGCTGTAAGATTTTTTTTAGATGAGGCTATACTGAGGTGACTACAAGATCATGTCAAGTCATTTGACAAGAAAAAGTGCCTGCAGCATGACATTATCTACCACCAGGTTCCATTTCAAAATGAGATGCTTTTCCTCTTACCACAAGAAGAGTCCTGGAAGGTGAGGAAAATGGATTGTTTGCTTATGAACCTTCATTTAGTTATGCTTACAGTGCTTCAAGCACTCCTTTGGACATTCAAGGCTTTAAGAGATGATATAAAATTGGTATGGGAATGGAGCACAGCATGCTCATGTTGGCATCTAATTAACTCCAATGGAAACAACTTTCTGGACTGAATGTCTTTAACATGTAAAATGTAGCATATATATTGTTCTGTGTATAATCCAATGCTTACTGAAAGCAATGGTGCTACATCAGCTGTAGTACATAAACCAAGGACTATTCTCTGCCTCTGGTGCCCTGTGGTGTGGCACAGCTTATGGGCATATTGCTCAGCTTTGTTCTTCTTCCAGAAGAACAGGGTGGCCACAAACACATTGCCATTGAGAATGACAACCCATGGGTCTGACTCCTGAATGCTGACTGGACTGTGTCAGAGAGAGCCAGAACCAGATTGTGGAACATGTTAAAAATATGTGGGATGGTCCTGTGACAGTACAGCTCCTTAGATTATTAATACAGATATAGCCTAAGAGTCTTTTGATTGCCATAGATGGACTACAAGTGGGTGAAAATGAGCCATCTACTGTGATGGATCTATAATCCCTTGAGATTCCCAGAGCATATTGCCTACTGGTAAAAGGGACATCCATCTTAATAGAGAAAAAGGAATGTAAAAGCTGCTTTGGGCATTTTGCCAACTGCATAACAACAGCTGGTTGGCATTCAGTGGCTTCAGGGACTGCTAATCCTGCTCTGAGCAGGATTAACATCCCTGTTTAAAATGTAGTCTTGGTATGCCTGACGGAGGCAGGATTTTGACTGTCCAGAACAGAGGGAATGAGTGCAAGAAAGAGGTCCTGTGTAACTTTCACATAGCATTTCCACCCCAACTTTGCTCTCTGTGGCTTCAGTGCTTCACCTGATGAAACCATAACTTTAACAACCTTGCCTCATTAACTCATTAAATACTGTGGAGAAGACTGCCCATCTCCACCTTGCTACATAGACTTCAACTGAAAGCAATTAGCAAGGGATAAAGTTATTTTCTGAAATATTGCTCTCCCTTCCCTAGCATAGGTGAGGAAGTTGGTACTCGGCATAGATGCATCTACATCCCAGTTGCATTATTTGTGAAATTATTTTCATGAAGGGAATGGAAGACTTTTTGGAAGTAAAATTATAACAGAACTCATGGATGAGCTCCTACACAAAATTTTCTCATGCTTTCCATAGTTATGGGCACAGCAGTTAAATGCTCTTGCCTCCAACTACCTCTGCTGACAGTGACTGACTAATTTCTTAAAGAAAATGCCATTGATAAACTCAGCCACTGGAAAATGACAGGACAACACAGAAGCTTGACACTGCCTTACGAGTTCAGGAAAGCCTTGTGCTTTAAGGAGGTCTTTGAAACTGGAGTGCTGTGGTCCTATGAGAAGAATGGCAAATTATAGCCCATCCTCTCCAGAGTACAAGGAGAATGTCTTCCTGTGGCTCTGGAGCAAGGACCATAGGAAGACACAGGGACTGGCTCATACACTTTACAGATTGCCCCTTGGCATCTTTACGAGGAACACGTACAGTTAAGAGCTTATTAATTAGCAGTGTGTTCTGAACACAGAAAGCACTCATGTTTGCAAGCATAGTTTCTACTGCATCTTTTCCTTTAAATGAGTATAGAACATTAATTACTGGTATATTACTTCATGTTGCTGTCAGAGGCTGCTGCATAACTGCTGGTGGAAATGGGTCAGAAGAATGTCTGGCTTGGTATGCTCAGATTTATAGATATCATCAAGACTATCATATCCAGGTGCAATATTTGCATAGTTGCATGCAGTATTTACATATTCAAGTACAGTATTTACATGTTTCTTATTTTGCATGTAGAGACTTTTGACAAATAAAGGAAATACTTCAAACTGTGCCTTTATTTTTGTTTCCTATGTCTCAGATTTTCCAGAAAAATAAGTAGCTACATCCCCCTCTTTCATCCCTGAAAAGAAGCAGGAAAATTAGAGGTTTTCCTGCAGCAGCTGCTGCACCTGCTGTTTACAGTGAAGTTGGACCACAGCAAGACTCCTTTTCTGGTCCACAACATTTCCTCCAGCAGTCAAAGACAACACATCAAAGTGAAAGCTCCAAAGGAAAAAACCAATGTGACCTATTGTTCTAAGAAAATGAAATAAATAATTTGTAGGAAGTAAAAGTTTGCAACTGGATTTTTAAAACATGAATATTGGGAAGAAGACTGCAAAGCAAAATGTAAAGTAACGTGTGGTTGAGATGATGCTAGACATGGTACAATTCCTAGATTTTCACTGTACTGCCACTTGATATGTTCTAACAATAGGTGTGATGAATACAATGCATGCCTTGATTCTTTGTAGACACACAGCTCAGCTCTGGATAAAAGGCAAGTGTTGAAACCTCTCATTTGCTTCTGTTTCCAGTTTCAAAAATTCCTGAATTCCGAAATTCTTCAGTCTGATGAAGTTTAGACCTATTCTTGCATTTGTGGCATTCTTTTGTTCTTCATTTCTGTTGTTTGTTATTCTTATGATGGAAATACCTTGAGGTTCCCACCGAGGGCCCCATTGTGCTGGACAACTACGCTGCACAAAGAGGTTATGATGTAAATAGAGAAACCAGTGTGTGGTAGAGGAAACAGACACAGAGTGGTCGATCAACTTTCCCCTGGTCTCTTGAAAGGTCAGAGGCAGAGATGGTCAAAACCCACACTTGCTCTGCCCAGCTTGTATATCCTTTTTTAGTATGGGAGAGAGCCAAATGAAGATTCTATGTTGATTCACCCAGATGAGAAGTATCAAAAGGTTAAGATACAACTTGCTTTGCTATAAGGAGGAGGTGTAGAAGCATATACCTGAATGCCAACTGGGATTTCTTAAGAAACTGGATGATTGCCTGCCATCATGAAATCATATTATCTAGACGCACTTGGGTTACCTCCCCTCTCAGCATAATCAAATTAGTTTTGACCTTGTAACCTAAATGCAGGTAATAAACCTTTCAGCTTTCTTCCAGTGTTACTGGCTGCAGCTATGCAGCTGTGGAATGGTGCTCTTGATTTCCTGTGATCCCAGTCTGGGATTCTGAGCAGAAAACCAAAGATGCCAAAATCAGACATAGTTTCTGGATGCTGTTTAGGGAGCATCAGAGAAAAGGAGAGAGAGAGCAGAAAAGTCTGCCTAAAACGAGAGCTTCTCTATGAGTTTACTTGAAAGAGTCTGGAGTAGCAGATGCAGGACTGTGTATGCTTCATTACCAAGTAACCAACTAAGATAAAAGCAAGCACAGTTGTTTCATAAGAAAAGTAAAACCAGAATTTGACTCAATTTCTTCCCATTCTAATGAAAGTACAGAGGAAATTAAAGAAACCTACCACAAATTTCATTAAGAAAATGTAATAATCCCACTGCCTTGAATTAATGATTTCCACACAAAACCCTCAAAGTGTTTTCATGTTCTGCCTAATGTGTTCACAGCACCTGGGTCAGGTATTCATAATACTCATAGGCTGAAAAGCTGTATCTCATGTTCTGATTTTCATGCAGCAAACTGAAACATTTGCAAAACAGGTGCTGAAAATAAAGGACTTTGGACTGGTCATGAGGTAAAAGAACAATTTCTAGAGCTCATTGTAGAGATAACTAGTGAACTTTGATGGCCATTGAGAGGCAGGGGATCAGAGGGCTCAAGTCATTGCCTTCCCTCCACAGTCTTCACACTGATGAAAACATGAGCCATGTGAAAGACAACAATTCTTAGAGGTCAGTTTTATTATCTTACAGTGCACTAGCCTGATAAAATACTGAAGTAAAGAGGCCCCTATTTCTGTTATGCTGCTGTATTTGGCACCTTATGATTTAGGAACACCTTTCTCAGACTATGCTTTACTCTCAACAAAGCTAGAAGTTCACCATACTTTCCCAATTAAAGTGAAGAATCATTATCAAATGTTTTAGAATAGTTTATACTGCTAGATCATGTCTCTTGACATAAAAAAAAAAAACCAACAAAAAACAAACCAAACCCAAATATATTAAAAAGAGTATAGAAATTCCTTCATAATGCAACATACATTTGAGTATTTAGAGCACAACAACAGCTAGCATCTCTTGCAACAGATAACATGAAACTACAACTAAATCCTATCTGACCCTTACATGGTTAGATAGATTTTATTACCTCAGAACTTTGTGAAAGGCTTTGAGAGTCTGTGTATAAACTCTTTGCTGTATATATACAGTGTTAGTACAGACAGGTGAGTGATCTCCGTGGCTAAAGCTTGACCAAAACTTAAGTAGTAAAGCTGTAATACAGAAATGATAACTAAGGCACACAGGCACAGAAGACTGCATAACTCCCTTTCTATTTCTCTGAGGTTTAGGTACTACTGCACACTTCCAGTTTCCCTCCCCCTTCCATCCAAACAAAGATGTATTATAGGCCTTTTTCCTGCCTTCATAGCCCAGAAAAAATTATCAGGAATAGCCTGTTCCAGCACCTGAAAAAAGTAATCTTTACCTGGGGATGACTTGAAAGAAACCTAAAGTAAGACAGATGAATTCTGGTGAATCCGGCTGAAGTTCTTTAAGGTATTACTGCCCTGCTGTCGTCTGCTGCTCCTGCAACAGCTGCCCACGTCTTCAGACAGTCAGTAAAAGGGGATGAGGGCCTATGTCCTGGCTGGTCCATCACAGAGATGAGCCCATTAACTGAAGATGTTTTTGTGCTAAAATAGGTTTACCTCTTTGTTCCGCTGCCCCACTGCCAGGCAGCAATGCCATCCGACAGGCAGCCACAAGCAGCTGGTGTACCAACATCACCAGCTGTGGGAGAGCTGTAATTCTTCCTTGCTTCCTTCTTTTTTTTTTTTTTTTTTCTGCCTTCCCGTCCTTTTAACCTTTTTTCTTTCCCTTCTTTTACCATTTTATCTCTCTTTATCACTCTCAATCCCTTTCTCCCTTACTTTTCTGCCTGAACTTTTGTCTTTCTCTAGTCACTGCAATACAAGAGTTAGGTCTCAATAGGAAATCCACCTTCATAGTCCAACCAGCACCCTCCAGACAATTAAGAATTTGTTCCCTCTTCCCCTCCCCCACAGACAATTTGTTTTTGTTTTGTTATTGTCAGCTGGTCTCTTGGATTAGAATTTGTAGCTCTTTCTGGGCTTGGGAAGGCTTGGTAGCTTGGCAGGATTTCTTGCCAGATCACTGATCCTAATGTAAGTGCCAGAATCTTGCAGTTTGCATAATGCTAATTTGCTTTTCAGCCCAACTTGCCAACTCAAATGCTGCTTAGCATATCAAGTAGCAGACGGAATGCCACGTGCTCTACCCCGAGCAAGGAGGAGAGTAATTGGATAGATACCCACCACCTGAAATTGAAACTAATCTAACCAACCCTGGGTATAAACCTTAATGCACTGTTGAGCTTCTGGTAAGAGGTTATTAGACTGAAACTGTTTCAAGCCAATTAGTTCCTTTTTCTCAAAGCTCTGATGGTGGAGTTTTCACTGGCATAATATGGTTACAAATACTGCCTCATTACAGCAATATTCTCTCACCAAGACCTAGATCCCGCCATCCTTACTCATTGTGAGTAAGGGTAGTAGAACTGGACCTTAATGAAATGCTAGACATGTCAGGGTGGGGCGATACTGAGAGATATCACCACACCTAAGGGATGTTGCCTGTCATTGGGCTAAATGCCAAGTACTTTCAGTCGACTAGGTGTGGGGCTATATCATTGTATAATTGTATAATAAGACACTGAAGTGTCTTATTGCAATACTGTTTTTTTCAAAGCAAAACAAAACTAGACTGCCTAGAAAAATACACAGTTTCTGTTTGCATTCTAAGGTGCATCCACACTGATGCTAATATAACTGCAGCATGAGTTCAGGAAGGTGGGACTCTTCTCTAAGTTTACCTAGGTGTGTAGATACATAACCTAAACAGGTTGTCCAGGCTCTCTCTCCAATAAACAAAGGGAAATGAGTACCTCTGTAGATTGATCCTTTGTGCATGAGATGTCTGTCTTAGGCAAGGTGAAACAGAATGTGTTCTGAAGGTGTCAGGATCTCTTCTTCAGACGAAGAGCAGCCTGAGCAAGAGTGTCTGAACCAGATCATTTCAGCAGCTGAAGTTCGTGGAAGTGTCCTTCAAACAGTGACAGAAATAGAGCTTGGTTTGCTTTCCAATTGATCATTTGGTCACAGACTGGGACTGAGGTCATAACTCTTGTGCCAATTAGCTGATGCAACACTCTCAACTCCTCAGGACAGGCATCATGTCCATGAGGCACACCTCTTGACAGCTTCCAAGCAGCAATGAATAATAAGGGTGCTGTGAGAAGTGCCTTTGATTTTCCCTGTTTGGTCAGCAGGAAAGCAAGTGCTCTGGCCCAACAGGCCAAGCAGACACCCATCTGGGAGCATAGCTCACTGATTTGTGCAATGGGCTCACTCAAAGCTACTTGGTGAGCACCTTACTCCTGACATCCCAACACCCATCAAGTAGCACCTCAACATGTGGAAAGGACTTCAGAGGAGTGCTGAGCACACAGTCTGTAATGTAGGCTCTGTGGATATTAGGGAAATTGGGTAAGGAATATTTACAGTGAAATAAACTGCCAAGTAAGACATAATCAAGAAAGAACATCCCTATAATATTCTTTTAATTTATTGATCTTTTGTGCTTGGATGTGGTTTTGTCTGGAAAGTGTAGATATTAAATTCTCCCAGATTTGTCACTCTAACAGAATCATAGAATTGTAGAAGGTTAGGGGTTGGAAGGGATCTCTAGAGATCATCAACCCCAACTCCTCTGCCAAAGGAGGATCACCGAGGAAGACATCCAGGTGGGTCCTGTGAAATACCACCCTCTGTCATCCTCTCCATTTTAATAAAGGTCCAAGTGTGTGGAAGGACCAGTGCTGGAGGGATTAATTATCCCTCCTTCAATGCAATGGCTGTGTATCAAGAAAATGCAAACCATTTCCCATGAAGCATTATCTATACAGAAAGGTTTGCTCTCTACGAAAGGACCCTTTGGTGAGGAGCAGCATCAAAAGATGAGATATGTCCTCTGGGCAGACCCTTCTTGTTGCAGGCTGGTTTGGCCTGATCAAACTTGGGTTTAGAGTACCACAGGAAGTTTGAAAACGTAACATCTGAGGGACCAATAAAAGTGGATTATTGTGAAGAGATCTCCACTCACTTTCTTAGGTCTTTTGAGGCCTGAGAAAAATGTCACATACAGCCATTTGCTTCTGCATTAGTGGCGTGCACTTGCTGTCTCACAGGATGAAGTTGTTGAACTCATGAGAACTCCCACTCTTGAGAACTTCAGTGGAGGAACACAGCAGTGGGAAACCATCCCTTTGTAGAAAACATTCTCTAAGTTATTGTCCACTTTTGCCTATTTAAGGCATGTGGTAGATGTATATGAAAAATATATTCTATTTTCGGCATGATATAGTTTTAAATAATTCCAGAAGATGGGGCCCCAAAGTTACTGGCTTTCAAGCAATTGGCTTCATTTGGATGTCTGGATTTACTAGGCCTCCCTCAGGTAGTACAATAATGCATGTGCTTATAGGATTACATGATAGGAGAGTTAGATCACACAGAAAAACCTGCCCAGCAGCTGGATCTCGGGAATGAAAAGTCTTGCATGAAGGGTTCTAATGTGGAAAAGTATGGAATCAGTGATAAACTTGTAGAAAGCTCTGTGGTTAGTTATGTTTCTGGTGAATACGACGTGAGGAGAGAAGGAAACCCCATTTTGAACAGAAAATGATTTCTCAGGAATTGCTTTCTAAAGAAACAGTCACAGCAAAGCTGCATCCCCTTTCTTTAAGAAAAATGCATTTCTTCTTTTCAGAATCTCTGATTGTTCAGCTGAACAGGATGGTAATTGCCCACCCCAGTGATTCAGCACTCTGGGAATTTCCCTAAAGTGGTTTGAGTAGAGCTATGGTTTCAGCCAGCCTTTTCCAGCCTTAGAAAAGATCCTTTTCTCTCTAAAGGAGGTAATTTCTTTGCTATGTTAATTCAAAGATAGAAAGGGCATTTGGTTAACTCTGATGATAGACTATGACTATCTGATGTATGTAAATAGAAGTTTATCAGAGTGATAAAAATGTTACTTCTATTCCCTGTGGAAATATTGCTTTCCTACTATATTTTTTTCATACTGTGCCAAATATATAGAGACACAGTACTAGGTTAGACGGTATTCTGTTGTATCTTAATAGCCAGGAAAATTAATCTATTTAAAAGGGCCAGAATATAAACACAGGAAATAAAAGTATTCATGTGGAAACTAATGAAAAGGAGAGGGTCAGTACACTCAAAGAGATGTGTGAGTGACTAGTGAATAACTAAATCAGTCAGGCAAAGCACTATAGTGTTGACTATTCTCTGTTGCCATATTCTGAAATACTTTCTTATCTCCTACTTTCTTCTAGTATCTAGTATAAAAGAGACCATAAAACATTTTTATTTTTTCCTTGATTTTCAGTCTTGCTGAATCTCATGTGTGTATGTCTAGCCTCTGGTACAAATTAAGTAGCCACACAGAAGGACACAAAAAGAACTTAGGATGAAGGATCTATCCCAGTTGTTTCCTCGGAGTGTTGGGTGCAACATCCTTTGACTCATAATATATTTAATTTTTAAAAAAAACCTAGCAACCCAGAATTAAAATGAATGTAGTTGCTAGAAAGTGAATGTGCAATGAAGAGAATGGGTGACTTGTGTGTTACAATTACTTTTCAGGATATTATAAGCTTTGAACCCAATGGGAAAATTCCCAGTGACATCAGTGATGCCCAAATGTGTCCGTAGCCCTTACTCAGGGTAGGTTCCCATTGCAATCCATAGGTGGGGATAAGCAAAGAAATCCCATTGGAATGAAAAAAAAGTTATGTTTCAAAGATTGTCATCAGCATGAGCAATCTCAGTAAGGTCCTAATGACTGTTGTTAATGAACTGTGTTTTATTAAAGTTTCCTGTAAAACAATGTGCTTTGAGGGGGAGGAGAAAGAAGAAGGGGTGTAATTGTCATTCCAGTGAATCAGCTACTCTGGGAATTTCCAAAAGGTGCGGTGAGGTCGGAAGACTGTGGTGTTTGCCACATTTTTCCTTCCTAAGGCTAATCTTTGTAATTCAAATTAATTTGCAACCATTTAATTCTGAATTTGGAATTATTATAGTTGATAAAGCCCTATTATGTATAAATCCACCAAAGGCACAGACAATAGCAACAACTATAGAAAAAGACTAGGTATTAAGTGGAATCCATTTATTACAAATGCTGAGATCTGCCAGACAATTCAAGGCTCCAGGTTCATCCAGATCATTGGTAGAAGCTGAAGCCAGTACATCTGCAACATGAGGGTGCCACCGGGCAGCAGGGAGAACATAGAAAAGGGACTGATCAGATGAATCCCTGAAATAGCCAGAGATTGCAGTGGCTTTTTCACCTCCCAAATGGTAAAGATGAATACAGAAAATGGCAGTATTTTTTTTTCTAATGTGAATGTCTAACTTTCACAAGAAAGGAATTATCTTCAGAAGTGTAGCAGGAGCAGCATTTTAACTGTTAGCCATATATATTTGACTAAGAAACTACTATTGTTAGTGTCCAAGAAACATGGCAAATTCTTCCCAGCTGTATTATTGTATTGTAATAATTTTCCATTACAGAGGTGATTGTTGCTCTGAGCCAGAGTATGTAAAGTAGCCAAGATTTGACTCTCCAGGCTCTGCCATGCACAATGCTAAGCACCTCATGCATGATGCTGACGTTTCTCCATACTTATAGACTTCCCTGGGAGTTTAAGGCACTCAATATTGCCTGGGAGGAAGAGATCTGTGTGTGGCAGAAAATGTTAACATATTAGGAAAGTAAATGGAGATGATTTAATGATGAGACTACTGCTTCTCATGCTGACCAGTATTGTTTCATTGTTTCCCTGTGTTCCCCCATCAGTCGGCATCTATCTTGTGCCTCATGGTGAGTGTGGACTTGCAAGCTCTCTGGGGCAAGTGCTGGCCTTCAGCATGGTGATCACACAGAGCAATAGCCAGGTGCCCCAATCACAGCCACCACAAGCTCCTTCAATCACGCAATGGCTGCTTCCTTCCTTTCTGTGATTGCTCAGCCTGTTTACATCTCTGTCAAGGCTTTTGCAAATGCTGTGCTGCTAGCAACGGCTGTTTTGGGGATGTTGGGGTTTTTTGGTTTGTGTTTTTGTTTTCTTCTTCTTAGTTTTTGTTTTTTGTGTGTGTGTCGGTGTTGTTTTTTGCATTTTTTTTTTAATTGTTTTGAAGGCTCTTTATAACTAAAAGTGTTTGCCACCACAGTTAAGACATGGACTGGATTAAAGTTCAAAACCAGCTCACGTCAGCAAGTGGATGGAAATCGTTACCATCTGACAGCTGGTGGCCTGGAAGGAAAATGTAAAAGTCACTGAATGAAGGATTGGTTCAGGGCAGTGCCACAAGAAGTGACATGGCTTTGTTTTTTCTCCTGGGCATGCAGCTCCCTGTTCTGCCTGAGTTGAGCTCAAACTCAAGCACCAAAAGGATCATCAAAGACTGGAACAGGATGCCCAGGGAAGTTATTGAATTCCCATCTCTGAATGTATTTAAAAGCTGTCTAGATAATATGCTCAAGGATATGGTGTAGTAGTGGCCCTGGTAGAGTTAGATAATGGTTGGACTTGATGTTCTTAAAGGTCTTTTCCAACCATAACATTTTGGTTGAAGTGGTGAATTTTGGAGAAGTGTTGCCAGAAGGTTAAGGGAGATGGTCCTTCCCCTGTGTTCAGTGGTGCTGAGGCCACACCCAGAGTACTGTCTTCAATTCTGGGATCTTCAGTACATGAGAGACATGGACATACTAGAGAGAGGCCACTATGATGATTACAGGTCTGGAGTATGAAATGACAAAGGCTCAAACATCACACCTTTGCAGCTTCTAAAAAGCAGTATACCTAAGTAAAGCAGGAACCAGAGCAGCAATGTCATATAGAAAGGCTGGGAAAGCTGGGACTGTCTAGCCTGGAGAAGGCTATATATAACTTATCAATATATAAAAATATCTGAAGGGAGGGTACAAAAAATAAAATGGGGCCAGGCTATTTTCAGTGACAGGGCTAGAGGCATCTGGCACAAATGGAAACATGGGAGGTTCTGTCTGAACATCAGGAAACACTTCTTTTTTGTTAGGGTGACCAAGCAATGCCCAGGTTGTCCAGAGAAGCTGTGGAGTCTCCCTCCTTGACAATCAATATTCAAAAGTCATCTGGATCTGATCCTAGGCAACCTTGCTCTAGGTGACCCTACTTGGCCAAGGAATTGGACCAGATGACCTCCAGTAGAGTTCCTTTCCAACCTTAGTCACTCTGTGACTCTGTGTTTCTGTGAATCCACACCTGGAAGCTATGCAGCACCTTTCACCCTTCCAGCACACATTACTGACTTCCCCAAATATACAAGCTAGCTGCAGATGTGAAGATCTCCCTGTGAATATCAATTACAGTGCACTGTGTTATTTTAAACAACATTTTTTTCCTGATCTAGGTTATTGTCACACTGGGTGAGGCTCTGAGCAACTTGGTCTTGTGGGAGATGTTGGCATGGCAGGGGGGTTGGAACTAGATGATCTTTAAGGTGCCTTCCAACTCAAGCCTTTCTATGATTCTATAAAAGAATTTAAAGAGTGGATGTAAGAGCATTTGAAGAGGCTGACAGAACAAGAGGTGAACTCTTAAGGAAAATGGTGGCCAGTGGCTGGTGCTAGGCTGGGTCCAGTTACCTGTTACCTCTGTAACCAGTGCAGTTGTATTAGAAAGGCATCTATGGACTCAGTGCCCTCACCTGAGAGACTCAAAATGGGAAATAGAAGAACAGCAGGGACAACAAACTACTGTCAAACTCAAGAGCTTTCCAAATAGCTAAAGAAAGAAATCTTAAAGACAGTAAAACATGACAGCATTTACACCTGAATTAAAACATCTGGGGATGGAAGAGGTAAAACAAATCATTGCCTGTGGCTTCCTTACTGCAGAGTATATGTGTTGAAATGTTCAAGAGTGAAGGCACAGGCAGCCTGCTTATGTAAGCAAGCAAAATACATGACATTAGAAAGAACATTGATGTATTTCAGGAGGAAATATGTTTTCTTAGAAGAAATGAGATTGTGATAACTGAGAAAAACTCTTCATGCTGGATGAACCCCAAAATAGAGTTCTTTGGAATCCATATCCCCTTTGAATGATGAAATAATACGACAGGCTATTTGATCTGGTAACTGGCACATAGAGCTCCTGTTTTATCATTGTTGTCTATGCTCTGCCCACAAGAGTTTACTGGGTATATTTACATAAATAATATTTCATTGAAAAAAGTAATACTTGGTTTTTATGTGTGATCTACTCTTACAGAGGTTTACATTCTTCATTATTTACATATTTTTGGATACTCAGTATTTTAAAAGGTGGATCTCAGAATCTTAATCCTAAAGAAGACATAGCTTGTTGTGAGGATTTTCTAATGACATAGACAAAAATATCTGGTATCTCTCCCTTTGGGTATTAATGAATAAATTTATAATAAATATATGTTAACATACTCTTGCTTGTGCTACCTTACCTTCTGCAAAACTTAATGTGTTGTTTCCAAGTTTGTGTCAGTGTAAATCTATAATGGTAGATAGGAAAATCAGGTCTGTGGTTCAAAAGAAAGAAAGAAGACAAGTCAGTCCTTGTAACAAATCAAAATCCAAACCATGTGATTTCTTCTCTGGGTATGACTTTGTGGTGATTGAAGGTCATTGCTACCTGTAGACTGCCTGTTGCTTTTATTCCATTTCCTAATGGGAAAAAAAAAGACTTTGAAAAGTCAACATTAAACTTAATCTTAATATACACTTGTGTTTCCAGAAAGGCTGGAAAATGTTCTGAAAAACTGTGGGGTTTTTTTCTCTTGGACAGATATAAAACATCCCAGACAGGGAAAAGTGGTCTTTCCCTCTGCTGTGCCATGTTGGTAAGTAAAGCAGGAATTAGCACATTTAAACATTCACAAATTCACCAAGAATTATATTTAAAAATAAAGAAACAGTTGAACATGACCTGATAGGTATGTCTGTAATCCAGAAGTACATAGAATAGAATGTAAAAATCCACTGCTTTGTCTTGTTATGTTTATGCATACCATGGTAAAGACCAGAGGTCTCTATGCCTTGTCAGTGGGTGCCTGTGTTTATGTAACAATTACTCTTTATGACATTCTGAAATGATAATTCAGGGTTCATGTCTGCTAAGGCTCTAAGGTGAGCTGGATCTTTTTGAAAACATGGCCTAAGTAAGAGGAAAAAAAAGAAGTTGCTTTACCTCCTCTTTTACTCAGTAGCTCATTGTTTACGACAGTCTCTCAGGACGAATGATCGAAGTGAAGTCTCATCTGTCTGAGGATCTAAATCCCTATCAGCTACCATTCAAACAGCCTTAAACATGAGAATACTGGGACAGGGGATGGGGTAGGGCCATGGGGAATTCTGTCATTTCTCTTTATGTAAGCTTTTCCTTGAAGTAAGTTTTAATCGAACAAGACGTGACTAAAGCAGAGCTCCAGAGTGACTGAAGCACTCCCATGCAAAATGAGAACCCTTAGCTTCATTCTTAGTTCCATTGACCTCTTATTGTTACATATGGAGTCATGAGCAGGACAGGAATAGAGGCCACCTTCCAATTCCAAATGTTC
The DNA here is from genome assembly GCA_025447755.1 of Corythornis vintsioides. Lineage (NCBI taxonomy): Eukaryota > Metazoa > Chordata > Aves > Coraciiformes > Alcedinidae > Corythornis > Corythornis vintsioides. The sequence continues at coordinate 130,542 of JAOEGS010020770.1, forward strand.
CATCTCCAGGTTAGGGAATTGTACTTACATGATTGTTCTCTCTCCTTTTCTCTCCTTTTTGTAGACTCAAAGTCTGGGAAAGGTTGAGGATTTTTGCTAAAGATAACGAAGCTCAGAGGCATCAACAGCTGGAAACAGTTATGGGAGGGCACCTACTTGAATTTCCTTGTAAGATTCACCTTCTCCTACACCGTTACTCACTCATTATGATGTAGTGGGAGGAAGGCATAACCCTTCTTCTGTTGGCCACATCTTGGGTGGTGGGTGATATTTCAGATATTTTCTAACAGGCTGATGGGGAGAGTAGATCAGAAGACACTCTGTCAATACCCAGGAAGAACAACGTATCAAGGCTGTTACCATTGAGTACACTGGAATCTGGAGAAATTAATTGCTGAAAATGTAGGCATTTCGAAGGCCTTAAGGATTAGGTAATGGCTTATCTAGTGTGTTGGAGGTTGATGATTTTAGACTCAGGTGTTTAAAGCCAAAATTGAATACAGAAATTACTCTCTTCTTGCAGATTTATCTTTCACCTCTTCAGATTCATTCAAAAGCCTTACCCAATGCATTCATGTTGCTGACACTTATATTCTTTTTTATTTCTACTTTTAAAAAGGGGATGTGAAATATTAATAATAATTTTATTTTGGATTTTTTAAAAGTGACTAGGACAACTCCACGAATAATAAAAAAAATATTAAAATAATAGAGTGTCACTAATGTTATTAATTACAATGAATGCCACAGGAGGATCCCCTGTATAGAGTTAATTTTCTTTTGTTGTTTAATGAGTCAGTGCTAGCTGTTGTTAAACTGTGGGAACTGACATGGACTGCAGCCAAACAGGCAGACTGCTCTTTAGGAATAGTAGTGTTGCCCCTTTTTATAAGCTCTTGAGCTCACCTAATTTTGCTCTATTCTGCCATTTGAGAACTGCAAAAGATGGTAGTTTAATATTTAAAGAGCTTTCAATATATGCAACAATATGTAAGGGGCTGTATAAGTGCAAACAAGGATGTTGCTATTGTTGTCACAAAGGTGGTACATATTAACCACAAAGCAAATTAATATTTTAATTCTTCTTTGGAAGCAATTTGCCTCACTCTTTCAAAGAAACCATCATATTTTCTAAGTACTTCTATTATTTCTGGTTAGGCCAGAAATTCTTCAACTGGGTACACTGTGTTCACTTCATAAAGCCAAAAGACCAGTCTCTTTAACATGCATTTTCTAATGTCCTTGACTAGAGTGGCGACAAGAGATACCCTTCAGCAAAGTCACAATTCCTCTCCCTACATGTCTGTCCACATGTCTGTCTCCCCACTTCCACCACCAGTGCTCTCAGAGCAAGCGGGGTATACAAGCCAGGTCTGAAGTGCTCACATCAAGCACCAGCATTGAATCCTTCATACAAACACAAATGCTACCTGGGCACCCACATACAGTCCCAGAAACAAAGAGGCACTAGAAATGTCAATACAGTAATACAGTACTGCACGTTTTATGGAGCTTTGCTACCAGGGCAAGTTCCACCCTTTACTTTCTCCCTAAATACTTGTGTTAATAATTTTGGTGGGACTTTCTGTTTGAGGCAATTATGGATAGATTAACTAGGAATTTATCCACTATAATGTTCCTAATATTTATTTAGCCTAATAGTTTCAATGCAACTAATGAAACATGTTCTTTGGGCTCTACACTTGAACGTGACTTCACATATCTGCAGACAGCTCTTCTTGCTTCCTCTTTTCTGTACTTAGCACAGTCCTCATACTATAGCTCTATTTTTGCTGCTCTTCTCTGAATCCTTTCCAAATGGGCTGCATATACTTTATTCAAATGTGGTGTTTGGAACAAAATCCAGTGGTCTGTATGAAGCTAGTCTACCATATGATCTAGATACTGCTAAATGTGGACTTCACATTGAGTTTTGATCTTGCAGCAAATTACAGAAAAAAATCATAAATGTGGTAAGGAAACAAAAGTAAGAGTAGAATTACAGAACTCTCTGGTTCCCACCTGCTTTGTAACTGACTAAGCAAGACAAGACATCTCAGATTCATGTCAGTGCCAAGTCCAGGTCATTAGTGTTACTGTCCTGCACTGCATAGGAATCCAGTAGTTGCTAAATCTAACAGTCCCTCAGTTCATCTCTCTGCCCTCATGAGCCAGAGGGATGAAAAATAATTTGGATATCTGAGTGATGCTCAGATTACAGTCTTCTGAGGTTCAGGTCGTTGTCAGGATGAAAACATTTTCCTCAGTGTGAAGATTGTCCAGTCTTATCTGGGAGTTTAGAGAAGATAGAAGTCTAATCTTCACTGCGGCATCAATGACTGTCCACTGGCAGTAACTGAGGTAGCAGGTGGTCATGGTTGTCTGATTGTTTCTCATTGTTTGAAGGCAGAGAGGGCTTTCTTCTCCCTTATCAGAGGGGCAAGGTTTGCAAGGTTTTTCATCTTCCTCATTAGTCATAGGCTGTTTGCTGGGATCATGAGGGTCTTTGGACATTGGCGACACCTTGGTCTTTCTTGTCCTCTGCCTGAGGCACACAGCACTTCAGAGAAGAGAATGCTTCAAGAAATAATTTTGCTTAGTACAGATGTACATCTACTATAGAGATATATAACAACTCTGCAATAGTGACTGAAGAGATGTCATTAGTCCTTTGGGCTCTAGTGAAAAATAAAGGTGCAGTACAATGTAATGTTATTCGTGCTCCACTGTATTACTTGCATCTAGATCTCTTTAAAGAAGGCCTCTGAGTTGTCACAGGTGTATGTGGTAGTAGTAATAAATTCTTAAAAGGTTGGTGTGCATATAGAGGGTACTAAAAATGAATGGGAAATGTATTCTTTAGTGTATTTTCATAGACAAAAAGAGGAGCTGTACTTTTTAACCTCTGGACCTAGCTTAATTAGTATTGTGCTGTACATTTAAAACATTACAATTCCAGTACAGAAAGACCAGTTCCAACAGCCACTATTTGTTACAGCCAATGCAGAACTGACACAATGGTGTGCTTGCAGTATAAAACCCAACACATGGCTTTAGCATTAAACAACCTAATGAATGAGAGCAGAGTGTAATTACTAAGCTTCCAAGTTATAGTAATGTCTGAATTCATGTATTTATTGTTGTCTTGATCATTTCCTTTAATTGAAAGAACTGGAGGCGGAAATACACTCCAAACGTACTGTGGTACTGTTTGTGGTTTTCTCACATCATGGTCCCCAACCCAAAAAGTCACCTCAGACAGAGGATCTGAAATAAACTTTTAAAACACAAAGACTCTTGACCACATAACTGGAATATCTGACTCTCACATAACCTGCCAGCAAATCTGCCTTGTGGATCTCTGTCCTCTCCTGCTGCCAATGACGTTCCCATCCCATCTGAGAAGACAAAATCAGGCACAGAAATGCATTGCAAATGTAGAGAAGCTTATCTGGTTAGGGCCAGGTTTCAACTACAGAGCAACCTGTCCCTGCCTTTAGGGTGCATGCCAGGTTATAATGGTTAGAACCTTATTCTGCCAAGCTGTGAAACCACAGCCTTTGTATGCTCCAAACAATCAAGTGTAGGAGGAAAATAACAACACAAACACTCTGTCTTGGTGTTGCTTTTGTTCCTGACTTCTCAGACAGTGAAATGAGTATCCAAGGATCTGAGAAAGGATGGATCTAATGATCTATCCAGAACAAAAGGTGCTACTGGCACTGTGAGAATTTTATAACTGCACCACAAGTACCAACCACGGAGTGATTTCCACTCTTATCCATGTCAAGTTGACCACATATTCTGCCTCTTCTGTGAGGAACTCTCTTGCTTTTCCTCTAGTTCTGCAGCAACCCCAGAATGTAGGAGTGGTGACAGAATTACGACTTTGGTGCTGCTGCAACATTCTTCCTTAGGTTAGGTGTGTAGTGTACAGTAAGAAAAAAAGAGTCTGCAAAGATGCTCTGGGAGTGAGGGTGGTGAGAGACTTCCAGAGCAGAACAGTGTCAGGATATGCTGGTGCCTACATCCAGCCAGTGCACATGATGCAGCATGGCTCTGGCATCCTGAGGCTTCTGCAGCTTCTCAAAGGCCATGAGGATATCTTTGTCTTCTCCCTTGCTGTGGCCCCAGACTCAAAGTGACACTGTTAGTGTCCCACACCAAGCCCACATTCCCCTCTTGAGCTGGCCAGCACCTCCCTGTGCCCCAGCAGCTGGTCTTGTGACAACAGTGCAGCACAGGGGCTGCTCACTGCTCCCTGACACTCATCCATGGTTTGGCCTCAGCTCTTTTGATTTATTTTCCCTTCTGTCAAATACTTTTGCCATGAGCACTAGTGTAACATTAACAAAATTTCTATTTCCATTCAGTTCTGTGTTGTGAACTGCATTTCTCTGGTAGGTATTTGTTTTTGCAATCATCGTGATGAAACACATTTACTGGTTGTAGCAGTTACAGGAATTCTAAATAAATGTCTGTCTTTGTTTAATTTCAGTAAATCGGGACATTTCATTAGCATCATAATAATAGGGATTTGGGGAATACTTTGTGCCCATGAAATAATTATTGAAGCAATTTATTCTTGCATCAGCACAAAACCTCCTTCAATTTGGGCTATTCCCAGAAGATAAGATACTAAATTAGAGGATTATTTTGTTAGTTTGTTTTTGTTTTGTTTTCCAAAATTTGCTCTGTGTTTTGTATCTGGTGTGGTTTTGCAACTTTGGTGTGTGAAAATACATAATTGCAGTTTTCCACTGCATGTAAGTGGCACTGTTTATAGCAGTTAGACTTCCTAACCTCCAAGTTAGCTTCCATCTGTGAAAGGTACCAATACTGCTGGTGTGATCCATATCACCTTATCATTCCCTAGAAAAACATACAGACATTGTATGCAGTGTAAGTGAACCTGCTTTTGGCAATATTTTTATCCTAGCTTCCCTTTTGAATTTACTTTTTAATGTACTTCCAGACAGTAGGCCAAGTCTGCCCAGATGTATACCTTGTTAACCCTTCCCAGCTGAATGGGAACAAATATCTCTGAGAATTAAATCAAGGAGGATATGAACTGGTGAAAACATAGCTAATGTTTACTTAGTGTTTTATCTTTCAAAAACATTACCCTCTTTGTGCTTCTTTCTGCAGTGGTACAAATGACGATGAATTTATTCTATCATTTGGTGCAGTCTTGAATTTTTTTTTTTTTTTTTTTAATTTTTAAAAGTCATTCCAAATTACATTGAAAAAAACGTAGAAAAGCTATGCAGTTGTGAAATATTGTTTGGCAATGCTGACCACCTTCATAGATTGAGGCATTTCATTGATTCCATACATCTGAAATCCAGGGATTAGTTTCTCAGAAATTATTTCCCCACCGCTCCCACTTTGATGGAAGGGTTCTATTGTTTTGGGGGCATGTCTGAACACATGGGATGCCTGTTTCTGGGAGAACGCTATCATTCAAATGAGATTATATGAAAGGCAGAGTGTGTAAACTACAGCTGTGGAGAAGCAGATTGTAGCTAATGAATCCAGATTTTGCCAAGACTCATCTGGATAACTTTGTGTTGAGCTGCTGCAAACAATAACAACAAACTCCTTTCCACAGACTCTTGTTTTAGAATGGTTCTTAAATTGCCTATGAAAATTTGTCCCCCAAACTCTTCTAGAAGGCAGTTAAATTAATTATATAACTTTTTTTTTTTGCGACAATTCTGATTCGTACTGGTACAGAACATGGGCTTTATTATGTTGCTTTTATGTATGGATCTCTTCCAGTGAAATCTATGAGGATTGTTCTGTGAGAAAAGTCCTCAGGACCCTGCCTAAAAAGTTGCTTGTTTTCCAGTCGCAAATAGTGTATATTAATAGGAAAATTCAATTTATTTTTCTCTTCATCCTTCAACAACATGGGAAGAAAACAACATGGTCTAAACCTAAGTACAGTATTCATGCTGGCCAACAACCCGCTATTGCGCCACACACAAAATTCCCATTGAGGTCAATGGAAGTGCCCTGAGCAGAGTGTCTCTTGGACTGAGCCTGTTTTTGTGTGCGTGTATATGTGAGTGCCTGTGTGTGTGTGTTGTGTTGTGTTGAGTAATAATTTTCCACACTAGAAAAAAAACCAACAAAACAACAACAACAGAAAAAACCCTTTTTTTGTCATGCTATCTTACCAGGAAGCTAGTTTCACCCACACAGAGTTGAAAGCACATACCACTCTGTTACAGAACATAAACACTGTTATCACGCTAGTTGCAGAAAGAGCACTGTCACTGGGACATTTTATAGGCATGAGCTTTTATACTATTCAGCAAGCTATTGAAAATTAAAATGTAATTAGTGTAGCAAAACAATAGTTTGCATCTTTTAATTACCGCTCCATTTTTTTGACAGAATGTTTTAATTACTGTTTTTTCTTCTGTTCTGTTTTTATTGATTTGGTGCCAGTTCAATTGTGTTACCAAGACCTCCCAGTACTCAATGAATTTACCTCAGGGGATTCTGCCTTCTTCATTGTTTTAAAATAAACCAGATCTCCAACTACCTACAAAACAAAATTAGAAGTTGAGGAGAAAAAAAAAAGGCAGAAAGGATGGGAGAAAGAGAAAAAGGGGCAGTAAGGGAAGGAGGGAGGACAGGAGGATAGAAAGGACAAGAATGAAGGAGGGGCATGGGGGGAGAGGAAGAGAAAGAGAGAAAGAGAAGGAGAGGGAGGGAGGAAGGGAGGAAGGAAGGAAGGAAGGAAGGAAGGAAGGAAGGAAGGAAGGAAGGAAGGAAGGAAGGAAGGATCTGCTTTTATTACAGGCCTGATCTTTTATTCATTTGTATGCTATTATGACACTTATTTAGATATAGTATCAGAATATAGTTTTCAATTATTTTAGTTTAAAATGTTCTGATTTTTTGAAAAGTAGAGGAAAAATAAACTCACAAATAAATTGCATTAATCAGAATTTGAATGTTAAAATCACAGTGAAAAAAAGAAACAAACAAACAAACCTAAACAAATAAAATCAAGCCATCAAAAAAACTGCCGACTTGGATAATTTTTCAATATAGTCCCTTGGAGAAGAAAATACACATCCTGAGAGGCTAGGTTATGGCAGTACTGTCACTCTCCGTGGGTGTGCATGCACTCAATTTATTGCAGCCTTTCAGCTGTCAGAAAAGTGCAAAGTAAGTGGGAAATGACAGAGAGCACTGATTTAGAACACTTTCATCTCTATATGGTCTGTTTTTGTTAGTGATCAAGAGAGAGGAAAGTAGTGGTTAGGCACTATCTGTGCTACAAAGCAAATGCTGCATAGGCTTATACAGCACATGGTCTTTTGAATGCCTGTATACCTCTAACTAGAAGCAAACAAACACACAGAGCACCGTATTTATTTGAGAGACTTTAATAACTCTGCAGCCATTTTGGACATAACAGGAAGCAAACCATTCCCATTTCCAGGGCTCTTTATCCTGAAGTGTTTTTCCCTGAGCGGTTAGTCACCCTGTGTTTTGTCTTACATTTTACTTATGACCAATTTATAAAATGTAATGAGTTTTTCTTACTTCTTGCATATTTGAGCCTTTATGAGGCAAGACATTATTTATTTACTGCGCTGTTATTTGATTACTTAATAAACAGCTCACAGAGGCAAATAACAAGAAACCCAAACCCAACAAGACCAACGCTGCATTTTCAATAGCAAGATCCCTTGGGAGCCAGGCTCTGGGATTTTCATAGCAGAAAAATGTGGTCATAGCACTCAGAGGCATTGGTGGTGGCTGGGAGGGACTGGGGGGTGGTAGACATAAGCCCAAACAAGGAGGAACTAGTGGAGAACCTGATGAAGTCAGGAGGATTAACACCGTATCCCCCCTGGGGATTTGTAGCTTAGAGTTCCCCTCCTTTCATGAAATATCTGGTTCCCTTGCTCAGGGGGGACAGCCTCCAGTTACTTCTCTCCAAGTAAACAAAGAAATTCCACTTGCAGTTTCTACTCTTTCAGGGAAAGAAAGAGATGAGTCTTACAGTTCACTACTACTGAGAATTGACAGCTACTCTGTTAGGTACTGGGTATGTCTTTATTTCCAAAGATGTGAAATATTTCCTTCAGTCAATCTGACAGAATTTAGCCTTCAGTCCCACAAATCTCATCAGCAAGTATGACATGAATCTAAAATTGTGCAGTGGATACAACCTGTTGCATTTAATTATTTTTTAACCTTTTCTAATTTGCTGTTCTTTAAATTGAGGCTTCATTTCTCTGTTTAGCATTATAAGTTGTTGGAGTCTTGCTTGTTTGTTTCTTTGCTCTCACTGGAATGGCAGAATAGCACCAGTCTTGGTAATGTCATGGTCATATCATGGCAGGCAGTAAGCAGCTCCTGGCATGAGCCCTGTTGCTGTTGTGACCATGTCATAGCAGATAGAATGTTTGTGCTTGGTTATACAGCCAGCCCTGGATGAGTATAAAAAAAATCTTTGCCAGTCCAGGACAGCAGAGACATAGCTGGGTGACTGACAGCAGGAAGGAGAGAGCAGGGAGGGAGGGGCTGTCCTGTGGCTGTGGAAGGTGACTGCCCCTCCTTTGATTCTTCTTCTGGGTATTATAGCTGAATGCTTGGGCAAGGACATCACCAGATCATGGCATGCTCCTGTGTTCTACTTCCTCTGACACTCGGATGGAGAACTCAACAATTTCTACAAGACAGATAAGATAGCATCAGCCTATGACCTGTGGAAACAGAAGGGGGTGTTCCCATCATTGGTTCTCCTGTCTTTGACAGACACATCACCCAAGAAGGACACAATAAAGTAATAACACACTCCTCTACTTCATTTCCCTGTCTGCTGGGAGCCAGAGCAGATTTCTGTGAGGACATTGACATAAGGTTGAGGAAATACACACATCCTCCATGTGTACTCTCTAATGATCCTACAGACAGCTGGAAGGTCCTCACAGCTGTGGACAAAGGAAGATCCACATCACCCACCTCTCTGTGAAAATTCTCACTGTGAAAGCTCCTTACACATATGTGAGGGAAAACTGGAATTTACATTGCCAAGAAGACAAATCCTAAACTTCATTAGCATTTTTGGTAATAAATATATATATTTAAATAAAGAAACTTTATCAGCTATCAGCGATAAACATATGTATTGAGAGTCACTATGAACTACATAGTAGCACTAAAATTTTAGCCTTAGCTGTTTCCTGCTAATTTTCTATATGTTTGTTCTCTCACAGTGTGCAATCAAAATTTATTAATGTCCATTGGTCAAACCTGAGGATGCATCTACATTTCTCATCTTTTCTATGTGTAAAGTACTGAAATAAAAACTTAAGAGTCTGCTTCTGCACATACATCTGGAGTGAATATCTTTCTGAAGAACTCCCTACGCCTCACTCTAGACATTTGTAATATAAAGGTCTGCATATGATGCCAAGCTCCCTTTATAGTCAGCGGAAAGAAAGACTCACAGGAGATGATTCATCTGACCTATTTTAGATATCTGTATGAGGAGAAGATCGATCATGCCCTACAAGTATCTATTTCCACTTTGTAGTCTGTGATGAACTTGCTGCACTGCAAACATTGCTGGATGTGATGAATCCTCCTCTTAATGTAAAGACCAATTACCTTGAGAAATCCCATTCTATCTGTCTTTGCTCCCTACAAACATCACAAGCTTATAAACACTGAAGCACAAAAGCTGTAGATTAACATCTTAATAGCAACATCCCTGGTTTTCTATTAATGTGTGAGGCCTGTCCCCCGTCTCCCCCAAGGACTTGAGATACAAATGCTGTGGGTGTGGAGCTCCATGAAGGAGAGATTTGACAGCACAGGACAATGGACCAGCTCCTCCACTGTTGGCATAGCTTTAGAGTTCAGTCTCATGTATGTGTACAACCTTCTAATCTATGTATCACCCCTCCACAGGCCATGAGACAGCGCTGGTAATTTTGTCTCCTTTCTCCCTTCAATTCACAACTCCAGGAATTGTAGCTTTAAGCATTGGCATGCTTCTTAGCACCCTGTCTGTGCAGAACCTTTGCATTTTGCATCCTTTGCCTTAGTCCTCTGGGACCATGAATTCTACTCAGGAGCCAGAACATAAATTGTTGTCATGAGGAACTTCCGAAGAGTATGAAGTTTGTACACATACAGTGCCTGCACCAAATGGTTTATGTGCTACAAAGTCAGAGAAAAAGGAGTAAAAGAAATCACAACATGCCAACATTTCAATACTAATTTGCAAGTGAGGAGGGTGCAATTGGAATAAGGGAGGAAAATAAATAAAGAAATATGATTAGAAATAAGCCATTAGATGTCATTTTTTCACACAAGACCCACTTGTGCTCAGCAGAGTAAAAGCATTAAGCCTCACAATGTTTGTTTTCATATCATTAGCAAGACAGTCGAAGTGGCTCCCTCCAACAAAGTGTGGCATTTCTGACTGAAGGTTCTCAGCCAGCTCAGATTGGCTCTGATGTTTATTTACATGCACACTGTTGTGAAATTGTTATGTTGTGAACAGGGGTGCTGGAGAAACTGTGAGACATTAATCTGCCCAATATTATTGTCATAAATATGCCTCAACCCTGTGATCTGCTCAAGACAGGCAGACTCCTGTGTTGAAGCAAAACACGATGCAGGCTGGAGGTCTTACACAAGTGGCACCGAAAGGATGAGCTTACATTTCCGATTACAATTTCAGAAATATTTGTTTTGTTCTCTTTCCCAGCTATGTTTGGCAATCCATGGACCAGCACACCAGGAGTCCAACAAGATGCTGTGATAGTGGCCCAGCGTGTTTTTGAACAATGGAAGCTGTGTTGTAGGATACTCCTTCCTCCCCAGAACCTTCAGCATATTTGTCTTTCCTCTCAAGAAAGTTAGTCTGTCATCACCCCTTGTCTTGCCAGTAGCAGGTAAGGCTCTACTTGTTTAGGAAGGATGGTCAGAGTATTGTCTTTCTTCTTCTGTCCTGCACAGTGGTACCAGGCTAGGTTGTGTGTTAGAAGCATCTCAGGACAGTAAAACTTGAAGTAAATACTTCCTTGAGATGGAAGAGCTGCACCTCTGGAATGATTGTTTTAGGCTATCTGCTGACTCAAGAAAGCATATCTACATCTACATCATTGGCTGTTCACATCTCCAGAGTGTTTTATTAAGAAGTAAAAGTTAGAAAAACATTCAGAAACAAGCCTGAGCTTGATGTAATTGTATGGTACCAAATCTGGAGCCCTGAACAAAAGCAACTCATTTAAATTCAGTCCCAGTTTCCCCTTCACATGAAATCAATCGTATCCTGGCTATATCACAATAAAACTTACATGTCTTCATGTATGTAAGTCTGAAGCTGACTACTGTTGGAAAAAAAAAAAATGGCCTGTCTTTTCTTGCATTCTTCTTGTATTTATTATTTGGACTCTGCCATGGCATTCAAATTGATATCAAATACTTTGGGGGCATAGGAAGGACATAAAACCCAATTATGTGCAAATACCATCTAACTTCTGCAACTGAACATTGACATGGAATGAAATCTGAAATCCTGGGCTACACAGCCATTTACAATGAATGAACACAATATTATATTGTATTAACAAGAGTCCTGGATGCACAAAGTAGTTTTTCCTCTGTTCACCACCAAGCTATCTCACATCTCTTCCACAGATGCCTTACTCTAGGGGCAGTATTACTGTCACTTCTAAGTGCTTTCATGACTCCTACTGCTGTAGACTATGAGGAACCTACCCACAAAGAACTGAGACCCACAAGGCTGGATTCAAAGGGCTACTCCAAGTGCAACACAGACTCTTAGGCACCCAACACAAGGCAGGCTGGAGTGAGTTTGAAATCCACCTGCAAACCAAGCAGGGAGCACCTGAAAGCTGCCCTGTAGGAAGCACTGCGGCTCAGAGTGTGTCTGTAACTCTGCCTTGGCACCATCTTGCCAAAGCTGCCACAGAAATTTGTGAAATCTGCTTTAAAGCATAAACCCTGAGCTCCTAAAATTCTTATAAGTGCAGTCCCACACTGGGTGCTGGAGGGGTCCCAGAAGAATGGAGCCCACTGTGGAACTCAGCCTTTTTTTTCCATGTATTTGCATGTGGCAGTCATTTACAACTTTGATTGAAACAATCAGTTCATCCAGGACTGAGCTGTGATCCTCTGCCTCCACAAACAGCCCCAGTACTTCAAAGGGATGGCTGACATGAGTCAACTGCTCATGGGCCCAAAATCTTAAAGAGCTGGTTGCTCTTTTTTTTTTTCCTTTCATCTCTCACATGAAGAAGGAAGAAACCAAGGAGTGAATCCAGCACAGGAGGCAGGGAGAGGAGGCCCAGTGTTACAAGCCAGATGATGAAGTGGCCATCTCCAACTAGTGACAGCTCAGCCTGCACACCTCACAAGCTGCTGGCTGATGCCTCCCTCTCCTGAAAGGTGCTCAGCACAGAGCATCTGTTTATACTGACCCGAGTCCAGAAGGACAGGACAGGGAGCCCACAGACCCTGCTTCCCTTGAGGCCCCTCCACCTTGCACCACAAAGGACCCATGGCCCCCAACAGATAAAATACTGGCTACCCCAGGTGGTGTTTCACCATCACTAATCCTTATGAAGTGCCTGAACCTGAGCATCATTCCATAGAATTATAGAATCCTAGAATGTTTAGGGCTGGAAGGGACCTCCAAAGATCATCTAGTGCAGCCCCCCTGGAGTGAACAAGGACACCCTCAACTAGACCAGGCTGCTCAGAGCCTTGGCCAACCTCACCTGGAATACCTCCATGTGGGTGCATCTCTGCATTTCCATTAAATTAGCCTGAGCACATGATATCACATTTATGCTTTTTTATGCTGCCTTTCTCCTGTCTGTGAGAGTACAGGCAACTCCAAGTCTGGAGGAAGGCCTGCTAATAAAAAGTTGAGCTGTTGAAAAATGTTACCACATTTAGGCTGGAGCCCTAAGGCTGTATTTACTGTACAGCTGAACTGCAGCCTTGGCCTAACCTTGTCACCACACACTGCCTCCTCATTCAGCAGAGAGAAATATGCATTTCTGGAAAGCTCATCCTAAAGGGCATTTATGAGAAAGGAGTGAGAAACTGCCTCCTGAAGGTGTGGCTATTCATGAAGAAGCTTCAGGTGATTAGCTCAGCCTGGGACAGCCAACTTTTCAGACAGCCAGTCATCTGAGGTGGGGGTCCCCTGGAATGCTAAAAAAATGTGTTACACTGCAGGGCAGTCTTCATATCAAGCTTGATGAGTTTGCTTTTTGTTACTACCAGATTCTTGGATGACCAATGAAAACAGTATCAGGATGTACTGCCCATTTCTCATAAGGTAAATATTTTTTGTTAACTTTAAATTATCTATTTGGACATATTTTTAATCTTCCATTACTGATGGGATTTGTAAAGATTGTTTCTAAAGCAAGCAATGAGGAAAACAGTCCTTGCCCAGTATCTCTTGTAGGAGCAGTTGGCATATTCTGTTCACAAGGAAATTAAGCAGCCACTGTTCCTCTGTGTTCTGAACATCTTCTGCATTCAGGATGAAGTGTATCAGTATAGCCTGTACTTCCCATCTCTAATAGAAATGTGTTTTGTTTTGTTTTGTTTTTTTCTCTGGTGCACGCAGGGCAGAAATTGATTGTAATTAAGGAGGGATAAATTGGCAGCAACATCAGCTCTTGCTTGGATCCATTTTCAATAACTTGAAGCTTGTCAAGGTCTGTTTCAACTCATAGGATGATCAGAGAGAGCTTGAAATGCCTCCTTTGCCATCTGTTCTGTGGGTTTCAAGACTTGCTTTTTATTTATTTATTTATTTCCTTGCCTGCAGTAGGGTGCCAGTATCAAGATGGCTTGTCTCCTTTTGCTGAGTTGTGGGGCAGGAATTTGAGTGGGTGAGGTCTGAGGAGACATTGTTTAGCCTTGCAGTTTTGAAACTCTGTCTTCCTTAGATCCTTACTTTTCCCTTCATGTGTTTCCATTCACACCTGAATCATTCATTACACTGGCAAGCTAGGAAGATCCCTGTCTTCTTCAAGGTAACCACATATTTCTGAAGTAAATTATAGGTGTGGAGATTATAGAAATTTGTCGTCTAGGCACACACCCTGGCTCCTTTCCTTTTCCTAAGCATGTAATAATGAATTGTTTTTCTTTTTTTTTCCCCATAGCTAATGTATGCCTAATGTGGGAACAGTTGTTTTCTTTGTTTTGATGGAACATTAAAGCAGGCTGTGTAACAAGGGAGGAAGTCTAAGAAGTGGCATTTTACTTTTAAACACAGCTTGGAAATAAGTGGCAAGTCAGTGATCGTGCTGCATTGATGTAACTGCCTTTGTGGTTTTCTGATGGACCATCAGTTTAGACACAGATTAAACATGGGACAAAAGCCCAGAAGTCCCTTTTGAATTTTGGGCTTGAATACCAATGTTCAAGGTCACCTCTTCTTTCCCACCCTGTGATGTTTTCAGCCCAAGTTCTTATTCCACTCTAAGAAAGGACAAATTAGCCATTCCCATGTTATTTTGAACCAAAGCAATAGCAAAAATAGATGACTGGCTGATTTTATAATGCTGAAGCCATGAAATGTATTCTACCACTCAAACACATGGGTCCTTTCCAACCAAGATTATTTTATGATTCTATGATTCTGGTAGGATGGGAGGATGAAAACGTGATGACTTATGAAATATTCATGTTTATGTTCATGGTTCACAGGTGTCATTGTCTTATACTTACCAGACTTTAGTAACCATGGATAATGAAATGGAAAAAAAAATCTGGCTCACTAATTTAAGTATATACAAAGTACCGAAGATGAAGCACCTATTGGAGATGTTTCCACAGGATAGATGACCTGTAGAACTGCCAGATAACAAGAAGGTGGGGTGTAGTGTCACAAGTACTTGGATCTTGAGAAAATATTGTTTGCAGATAAGTCCTGCTCATACTTATTTGCAAGCAGCAGCAGAAAAAATTGGTCTGCCAGGTGTCTCAGACCTCACCTCAGTGAATAAGAGCATTCCATAAATGATGAGGGCCAGAGCAATGGAAGAGTGAAATGAAACATGAGCCCAAGGAGAACCGTTGACAGAGAAAGTTTCAGAGGAAAAGTTTTGTTTTATTTTGCTCTCCAAGAAGAAGAAGAATAAAAAAAAAGGAAGGGGAAGGGAAATTAAAAGGTGAAAGGATGGATCCAAGTCAGACATAGAAAAGAACAATTATCTTTTTTTTTTTTTCAGGTTAATTTTACTGCGCAAATAAAAATATATAGGTGCAGTTTTATTTGGGGCAACACAAAAGAAGTATAAAGTCAAGTAAAAAAAAATTCCTCAAGGAACAAATTTAAAGATAATAGAGTTTTATTGGAAGAATGTGGTGTCAATGCACTGAGATGAAAAAAGACAGAGACAAACTAAGTCTGTGACCAGGACATACAGAAGAAAAGCACTGCTATTGGTGCTGAGAATCATGCGTGTGAACCATAATCTCTCCAGCTATGTTTTTGGAAACTCTAAACTGTGATACCTGGGAACGGGAAAACTCAGATCAACCAGCACTAAGATCTTTGCTAGCAAATTAGTTCCAAGCCCTTTTTTACAACAAAACTAAATGGGATATTTGAAGCCTGGAGGTAAAAGGGCATAAAACATATGGACACTTCAGTTCTTTACCTCAGCAAATAATGATTTCAGAATCTTTATTCTAAAAAATGGACCTTAAATATCCTTCGTTCAGAGCATCTGTGATGACCTAAATGCATTTGCTAATTGCTCAGTAACAGACCAAATGTGTCTATCAGGTTAAGTTAGTTTAACAGGGGGGAAATAAAGGTTATTAAAGTTTGTTGTAGCCAGGAATGAAAATTGCAGTTCATTTCCCCCCCCCCTCCCCTTCTCTCTCTACAGTGATAAATTCCAGAAAATACATCCTGGTTCCCTCCATCAACAGATGCATGTTTTCTTTCTATAACCAGCTGTAGCTAATTGCATCAGTGCTGCCTCTACTGCTGCACATGAAAAATAAACCTGTAATTTCTTGCAACAGACCATACTATTTCTGCTGTACATCTTGCCCATTCTGTCATTCCAATGAACAGATTTCTCATGGTAAATTGGCAGTTTAGAAGTGGAAAACAACCTTGCTCAGAAGAAAGCTTTCAAAAACTCCTCCATATGTTCTATCCAGATATTGATAAAAGAACAAACAGAAAACATATTGTTTATCTGCAGGACCATGATTTCCCCATCAGTCAGACAAATACTGAGTCAAATTTATGCCTCATGTACCTTTATTGTAGCCAACAAAAGTAGAGTGCTCACGATAATGACCCACTCATTTTATTACTTCTTGAACAGCTACGTGGTGCCTCAAAAAACATACACAGGTGAGGTGGTGCAAATTAGCGTCAAAATCAGTGGAGCTGTGCCAGTTTATACCAGCAACAGATCTGGCTCCAGTCTCTGCCTCAGGGAATTTATGAATCATAATGTAAATCTAAGTAGATCTAGTGGCTGTAAAATTCAATCCTGTCTTTAATAGCAGTGAGGCAGGAGAAGGCGAAAGGTGAGCCCTAACCTACTTTTGAAAGGGTCATGTCAAGGGCATGGAAAAAGTCCTTTTAATTGTTCTTATAACTCTGGGGAATGAGACTGTAATGAAAGGCAGTAAAATCTTAATCACAACTGCATTGCTGGAGTTAGGAATTAAATATAATTTTGCCTAAACCTGTGGTTTAACAATATGAAGGCTTCAGGGACTACACTGGTTCAAAGACCTCTCTTCCTTCTCCTCTATTATCAACACCATCAACATCTAGGTAATAACACTCATGAAACTATGTGTGGGGCTATGTTACGAGATGGATCAAGAAACTGCTTCAGGTTAAAAATAACCCAGAAAAAAAATAAACTAATTAATAAGCTCATGGTATGCACATTTAATAGCAGAGGTTAGCATTTGCAAAATGCTGGGAGAGCCTCATATGACTGGCATTATATAAGTGTAAAACACTTAGTAATTCCCAGATATTACTATGTACTGTTACTATTTATTACTGAGGGTTCAGCCTCTTGTTTGCATCTAGGTATACATCAAAAGGACTGCACTCAAAAAGACAACCATGCCAGGTGGTTGGCTCACATCTCTACCTCTTCCACTCACTGAGGTTGGCTCAGCTCAGACTTCTGTGTGGCTCAGCCACAACTGCTCACTCCAGATTAGCAGCTGGAGAGGCTGAAGCCTCAAGTGTTAATTGCTCTATTACATTAATGTGAAACTAGAGGGATGGAGTGGAAAATCACAGCCATTGTCTTTTCATTTACCCTAATTGACCAAGAGACAGTAAAAGAGTGGCCTGGAGAAAGCCTCTTCTTGTAATACATTGGGACTAATTAGGAATTTGAACAAAGGGATTTTTAAAATTCTTTACATCCCTTAGTGATGTAGGTCCAAAGCTCTCACTGAGAGAGGGGTTTGTACCATTTAGGTAGTTAGCAGAAAAAGTCAGAGATGACAGCTGTGCAATTTCACTTAGCAGGTCTACAGCTGATCCTGAAGAAGACCCAGCTCTGTTGATGGCCACAACCATGCCAAAACCATGAGGGTGTTCTCCCTCCATATGCTATATCTGTATGAAAGAACAGAGGGAAAACAGACTTCCCAGGGGATGGAGCAAAGTCTGTAGCTTGTATTACGTTACTGTAACCCAGAGAGTTGCACTGCTCTGTGACATGTTTAAGAACTGCCCTTCAGACTCAGTGTATGTTCTTCCTTTGAGAATCACAGAATGTGAGGGGTTGGAAGGGAGCTAGAAGATCATCTAGTCCAACCCCCCTGCCAGAGCAGGGGCACC
>JAOEGS010020770.1:151556-165298 GCA_025447755.1 Corythornis vintsioides
ATCAAAAGCCTTGCTGAAGTCAAGGTATATCACATCCACTGCACTACCCTCATCTAACCATCTACTGATATCTTCATCAAAGGCATATGCAAGATACAATCCTATCATGAATATTAGTGTGTATGCAACCTCAGACTCCATCACTTCATTTTAACAGGGATGAGCTGGAACCAACACCAATGTGTTGTGACTAATGTAAGGGTTGTCTTTGTAGTATTTTCACACCAAGGAAGAAGGTATGTATAATTTATCCTTTAAGGAATTCTATTTACAACTTGTAAAATAATGAAAGTTTTGTTTGTAAAGATAGCAAAAAAGACTGTAAAAAGGTGGCTAAAAGGTTGATGTGACCCAGGGTAAATATGGTGATGATTATGCATGTAATATAAATAACCTATATAAAGGGTACCAATACTCAAAATGCGTATTTATCTTTAAAGAGAGATGAAGAAAATATTTACTACCTTATTAAATCAAAAGAAATATGTAATTAAAATGCAATCACTAGCTTCAGAGCTACAATAAGCCTCTTTATTAGGTATTAATAATTTTACTAGGTACTGGATTGCTGGAGGGCTGGGATGTTATGAGTTGGCAATAAACCATCTTGATACATCGTGTTCTTTCAATCTTGCCAATATGACATTTGCTGTGCAGGCATTAGGAATGTTATACATCTGAACTAAGGCAAATGAAAAGACCTTACTAATCCTGAAACCCTCTTACTGTCTCAGGCAAATTAATATTGAGGGCATTGACTTGAGAAGATGCATTTTGATGTGTATTCACATGAGAACAAAATTTAGCACACAGTAAAACTGACTCCTGTTAAAAAAAAATAGAGGTATGTCCAAAACTTTCTAAGTTCAAGAGGGGTTATGAGGACCTATTTTCTTTATTGGTCAGGATAGCTACTCTTACTGGGACAATACTTACCAGGTGATATCAGCACCTTATGCTGTATGAAAACTGTTGAGATATATTAAGCTCTAATTCTGACCAGAATATGAGTCACAAACCAAAACCAGTCTGATACTAGATCCAAACATGTTCTGTGTAGTTCATTACTGCTGATGACTCCTGGGAAGAAAAATGACCATTAAGAATTGAATCCACATCTTCCATTTCCCCCACTCCCTCCAACCATTAAAAAAGATCTGGATATGTGGGCCTTCCCTGTTCTGGAAAAAGCAGCTCTTGACTTTCAGTGGGATTATGGCTCATGTATCCAAATCTGTTAGCAAGATGACATCAATGAATTTGAAATGTTGTTCTTATGTTAATGCTTCTCTAATTAACAATGTTTGAAGTAGCTCTGCTAAACTAAGAACATATACTAACCTCAAGCCAAAACTCAGTCCAACTTCTCTTCTGAAAAAAATCAGTTACCATTAGTTTCTTTATCAACATTATCTGCCAGTGCACAACCCACAACTCCCAGGATAGAATACAAATAATCTACAAGCTTTAGCATAAAATAATCTTGTTTAAATTAGTCCCTCAAAGCATTTCTGCAAGTATTTCACCCATGACTCAGTAGTTTCAAGAACATTTTCAGCTTCTACAACTGACTTACCAATGTCTCAAAGCAATAAAAAATACTACAGAGCAAAGTAGTTCAACAAAAACTCCCATATCTCCAAATAATTTTATCATAAAATTTATTATAAAATAATCTGTGAGAAAATGGTAACAGATACAGAATCAGTGACATAAAAGAACCAAAAACCTGCAGTTTGAACTTTCCATTACAGCAGCAGATGTGTAGGTGGGGCACCCTAGAAACATCCTCTTTTGGGCTTGTTCATACAGACATGTTTACTTTCAAGCTCATGTATTTCAGTACCTATTCTATTAATACATCTTTCCAGGAGTATACTCATAATCTGTTTAAGGTTAGCAATGAAACATCTCTCAGAAAGTCAGAGATGCAGAATAGACATGGTAGAAGAGTTTTTACAGTAGCCTATCAAGCAGAAACCTACACATATATGCAAAAATTACAAAGCTAAGCAAATCTGCCTGACAGAAGGGTAAGAAAGTGACAATCTGCCTGCTGTGCTGTCACGGAAAGCTGCCTTTTTATGGGGGTAGCTAAGGGTAATATGAATTATAGACAGGTTGATGCCTACATTTTCTCCTCTTTGCTGTGTCAAGTTAGCCATTCTTCTAGTAGTTCAACTTTTATAGAAACATTATGTCTTTTAGAACCATTTTGTCACGTAGAGTTCATTTGCTTTCTTGTATATTTTAAGAACCTTGTGTTTATTCTCTTTGCATATATTGCTTTTATGAAGAGTATCTTGTCGTTCAAAATTTTTTTCTTAAGAATTTTAACATGGATGTGACAGTCTTGATTGGAGATAAAAATAAAGCAGTGAAGTATGTTCAAGAGAAAGTGACCAACCATCCATTGTGTAAGATTTGCATAATAGGAAGACTTTTATCTTAAAACATAGATTGCCAGTAGTCTTGAATCATCTGGATTCCACGTTGTTGTACAAAGGGCATCAGCTCCTGGTAAACCCACCATATTATTATTTATACTTTCTTAATCTAGATAGAGTTTTTATCATATTCTAAGTGAATATTCAAATCTGCTATATATGGAGATGAACATCTTAGCCAATTAGTCACCTAGCCAGGTTACAAAGCTTCATATGAATGCATATAAAGTTGTACTCTCCAAGTAAGCAAACCACTTGTCTTCTTATATGACAATCTTTGTGGCAAACCATACAGAAATGTTTCAAGCTGCTGCATATGTTTTTTGTTGTTTGGTTGGGTTTTTTTTCCATAAAAAGAACTACAAAGGAAAATATATTTTATGAGACTGCCTTTAACAATATTAGGTTGTGCTGCATAAGCACTCATTTGATGGCTAAATCATCACTTAACCTCTCTCCACATCTTTGGCTGGTTTTAGCCATTATTCCTTAGGACTCACTAAATACTACTAATGCTAAAAAATACCAAACAGTTAATCCAGAGGCAGGGTTATATTCCAAAATAATGAGAAGTCATTTTCTTTTGCTTTCTGAATTCAGAGGTTCATTACAATCCTTTCTTTTTTTTTTGTCCAGAGATGCTCACAGAACTGCAGTAGCTCTTTGTTATAGCATTTCTGAAAAATGCACAGCTTAATATTAGTCTCTTAAGGAACAGACAGATGAGTTTCTAATTGTAGTACAGTATGCAACTATATTGATTAAAAAGTTATACTCAGCTGGATAATTCAGGGAGCATCCCTAAGCACATCAGGTCCCTATCTCTTCCAAGAAGAGAAGGGCCTTCAGATTTCCCTCCAAAGGGCAAACCTAGGGCATCTGAATAAAGTACCTTTGCTCTCACGGAATCACAGAGTGTCAGGCATTGGAAGGGAGCTAGAAGATCATCTAGTCCAACCCCCCTGCCAGAGCAGGGGCACCTAGACCAAGTCACCCAGGGACAGATCCAGGTGGGGCTGGAATGTCTCCAGAGCAGGAGACTCCACAACCCCCCTGGGCAGCCCCTGCCAGGCTCTGGCACCTTCACTGGGAACAAGTTTTTCCTTGTGTTTCCCCTCAACCTCTTGTGCTCCAACTGACTCCTATTGCCTCTTGTCCTGTCATTGGATGACATTGAGAAGAGTCTCAGATGAACAGTCTTTATCTGACTAGCTTTAGATACTTAGGATGAGAGGAACTTGGACTTTAAGCCTGTCTCTCCCTTAACTGACAAGGATACCTGGACAAGAAGTTTACATGCAGAAGTTTATACTGCAAATATGTGCATGTGGCCAGACAAAACTGCCTTTGAATTATTGATTCACAGACATTATGGTAAGGTGCCTCTCCACTCTTGTGACTGAAGCCACACACAGTTGTGTCACCTTGTCTGAGGTGCAAAAAAAAGTACAGCTGGACTTTTGCATTCACTGCTAATGTAACTCAGGGAACAAGCAAAGAAACAGAAGAGATTTTGCTATTTTGTCACACTTATGCTCTCTTTCTGGCATTATTATGACAGTATTGGCATAGCTTAATTATTGGGGTGAATCCATGTCAAACATTATTCACTGACAATTACACAAAACAGTAATTCTTGTTGGAGATGTCATATTTCCTGAAACTAAATGTGTGTAACTAATTTGACTCATGACTCTGCAGATGTGGAGACAGTTATTTAAGTGCTACCTGTCTTCTTCACATTTTGATAAGTATTCTTATGACTAAAACCATGTAGTAATAACATTTACTGGTAAATTCAGTCACACCACAAGCTATCACTTAGTCTCAAATAATCTGTAGAATTTGATGCAATAATTCCTGCTGTGGAAGGAATTAATTCTTTGTTGTTTACCAGAAATCACTGTTTTTCCTATTTATTATTTGGCTGATCATACCACATGTGAGACACAAGAGAAAATTTACATAGTCTTTTCCTACATGTTGACAAGTGAAAAGTTTCAGAGGTTCTCCCCAGTTATGGTTCACATTTAAACATGCACAGAATTTATTTCCTGAGGATCAGAGACATGTCCTTGTTATAACAAGAACAAATAAACAAATTGAGTCACATGAAATTGGAAACAAAGGTTGTGATCCTCAGTTAAAGCTAATTAAAGTGTGTAAACCTTAATTCCATATCCTTACATTGCTTTTTGCAGGTTTTTTATTTCTTCCAAGTCATCACATCCTTTTATAATTTTTAAAACCTGTGCTGTTAAACCAGAGTGAGCTGTTCATTCATTGCTTAGAGAACATATATAAAACCCTTTCTCCTGGGACATAATTGAGACCATTGCAGACTGATTACCTGCTGATGATAAGTAGTAAATTCATTCCTTATTTTGCTTTGCTTGTGCTTGTACAACTTCTTTACCTATTAAACTGTCTTTATCTCAAACCATGAGTTTTTATCCATATTCTCTTCCCCATCCTGCTGGGGATAGAGGGTTGGTGGTGAGAAAGCAGCTGTGTGGTGCTTAGCTGCCTATTAGGGTTAAACCACAACACATAGAGATGGTCATTGGCAAATAAAATGTGAGAACATAGCGAGACAGTCATAGCCTAGGATGGTTCTGATGAAGACACAGGAACAAACAGTTTCCAGAAGCTTGGCCCTTGGAAGCTTCATTACACAGATTCCAGTGGTATTTTGATGGAGACCCTTCTTCAGTGTGGGCTTACCCAGAACAAATCAACTCATACTATGTGACACCAAAGACTTGTTTACAAGCATGTATTTGCTGATGGAAGTGGGAACACCCTTACAACAGTTTTTTCCTTTCACTTTATTTCTTTTTCAATGTGTAATGGGCAAGAGGCAATTATGGCAAGCAGTAACCAAAGTAACAGAAATCAGAAAAGATGTAGGTAACCACTAGTTTATCATGGGACTGTGATTCTGCTGCATGAGTACTTTGAGGTTTAAGAATTTGATTTTCTTCTGTGTTTGAATGAAGTCAGAGGTGTTCTTTTAGTTGTGTGTACAGGTGGGATGAATGTGTCACTTTAATAGCTGGGTGGTGAAGGGACAAGGCAGGCATGTGGAAGACCCAGGTGCAACTTCTTGCTCCACTTGATTCAGGACAGGGATTTTCCATTCTGCGTCAGAGATTTGAACGTGCCTCTCACACATACTTACTCAGCACCATAGTCAACGAGCTCTGGAGTCTTTTCTTTGCATCTTCTCTCTTTTAACTATGAAAGTGGATTGCTCAGTGCAAGTATTTTGAGAACTTGTAAGGAAGCTTTTGTTTATGATTTTGTGTTCCTCTGCTTTTACAGTCCACAAGACTAATGATGTTCTCATGATTATTGCAAATTAGTAAAATGCTGAGAACAGAAAAGGCATCTTACCATCTTTGGAGCACTTCTCTGTAGGTGGCAGCTGCAAGGTGTGTTTTCAGCAGAGGGCATATTTGGGCAAAATTGTGGGCTGGTACAGAAGATTCTGCAAATTCAGGACACATCTGCTTATAATTGTGAGAGGGAACAATGGAGGTTTACCAGGAGAGCTGGGATCACATGAGCTGTGAGGAGAAGCTCCATACTTTCAAAGGATGTTCAAAACACAGAGACAAAACATGGGTGGACCTGATCCTGAGTGGGAGGTAGTCTTACACTGAATAGGAGGCTGGACTAGATTGTCTTTAGAAGTCCCTTCTACAAACATTATCTTGACTCTGTTAATAACACAGTGGAAATGCCCATCTTGGTAAAGACTAGAGAAAACTGTTGTAGAGAGAATATAAAAGTAGCTTTTGAAGCAGATAGACACTATCTGAGCATGATTAAACTACCTTGATTCACCATCCTGAGCCTGTCTAACACTGACCAGTGCCAAAATAAAGGAGATGAGACCTCTTGCTACAGAAAAGATGGCCTAATTATGCTCTTGGGATGCCATATGCTATGGATATCAGGATCCTCTAGTGTCACAGTTGTAGTTAAAATCCTCCAGTTAAGCCTCTACAGGAGCACAGCTGGACTACAGGAATATGCCTTGAGCTTCTCTCTCTGAGACCTCCCACAGCCCGAACAGTTCATCCAGCAACATGAATGTTTCTGTTATACACAGCACAGTACAGAATATTGTTAGAATCACAAGGTGTCTGATGATATGGATAAAGCAAAAATGGTTATGCAGGAGAGAACAGGACTACTATCACCACTTATTAGGTTAATGGAAAAGAAGATGTGTGGTGGGAAACTCTAAGTTGGTTTGGATAGTCTAACATGCAGTCATGCCTTGACAACATCCCTGTTATTTCACAATAGTGTTTTTGATCTGCCCTGAGTCTGACTGCTGCTGGCATCCTCTTTTCATAGTGGGACGAAACCTTTGTAATATGTTCTTTTCCTGCACCCAAGCCTCACACAATATATGCTTATATTCCTGCAAATTAAGATCAAAGTGAGCACTCTAGAATGAAGTGAGCAGAGATGGACTGGGCACTTAGCTACCCTGTGTGAGGACACTGGTCTGTAAGAAACTAAGATATTATAAGAGACAAAGGATCTGCCTCCAGCACATGCCTTGCTGGACCTGGGAAGCACAGTGAGTGGTCTTATCCCAGCAGCATCACTACAATGTAAGCAGATCTATAACTGATCATGCCACCAAATCAAATAAGTGCCAAACAGATAAGGGATCTCCTCAACCTCTGATATCTCACAGAATGGTATTTCCAACCACTGGATGACATATAATTCCTTGTTTGTATTTTCTATTACAGGGTTAAAATTCAACCCTTCCATCTTCAAGCCTAGGTGTCTAGATAAGCCTGGGTATCGGGAAGGTGTCTAGAGGGTAGGGGAACTTTCAACAACCTATGAAATCACTTCAAGTCTATTGCTTCAAACCAATGAAGATCTTCCCAGATATAATTTCCCCAGAACAACTGGAAAACACAGAGCATCAAGGCAGCATGGGTGGTCCTGGCTATCTTTTCTTCTGACTTGAACAGCACTTCCTCATGTTCATGAAGCTACATATGTGTTGATACCTATCATCCTGTACTATTCCACTTACATATAGGTACCTGTTTATTTTATCAGTTCTGATAGTTGTTTACCATTTATTTGCTGACACTGAGATGGCTCTGTGTCATTAGTTGGTCCCTAGGAGGTTAGTTGAATTACCATTTTATCGGAGTTTCTCTATGTTGAGTGTAAATGTAACCAGAAATAAAGCCACAAGATTACCCTTCCTTTGTGTTAGTGTAGTTTGAAATGGGTTGTGACTGTGGCAGCTGTCTGTGATTTTCTGTAAGAATGAACCACATCTGATAAATATGACAATCACTATGGTGTTAGAAAGTTAGCTGAAAAGTAGGATGATCAGTATGAGTCATGCTGTCAGGGGAAACCGTTCTACCCATTTATTTTGTTTTGTTATTTGGTCTTCTCAAAAGACAGTATACTACTTGAAAGATGCTGAAGTGCATTTTGCATGCTGCTGAGTGCTCCTCAGCTCCCAGTGATGGCAGTCATTATCAAGGAAACACAGTGTTTTCCCAAATTTGGCTATAAATCCACTGCAACTAGCTCACAGAGGGGCTCTTTCTCTTCGACACAACAGCTCAGAAACTATCTTTTCCTTCTCATTTCAGGAACTTCTTTTCTGCTTTTTTTTGTCACTGACAAGCAACTTCACACCTGGGTGACCATTTTGCAAACAGCAGCCTCTTGCTCCACATTTTTCCATGGGAAATAAAATTATTCTTATTTTACTTCTGTTGAGGGATCTGGCCTTCATACTTGTTACCTTCTTGTACGGACAGAAGGCAAATTTAATAGCACCTGTTTTTCTCAAGGTAAGTAAGTTAGCAAAGGAGGAAACCCTTTTAATCTTGCTTGGATTCCATTCTGTATTTTAAGGTCAGGATTCCATGGTCTTTAGAGAAACTACAATGATATATATTACTGATGTATGACAATTAGTCCACTATGATTATTGCTATCTCCTGATTTGCTTGAACTTTCCATGGTTTATATAAGCTTTTTCCTGCCTTTAATTTGCAGTAAGCTTGACAGCTTGCTAAAGCTAGATGTCTGTGCAAAACAATAATGAATATGGGGGGAAGTTATGAATGCCTCACTATAGAGTTTGTAGCTGTTAGCTACAAACAGTGGAGCAAAACAGGCTGAAACAGAGTAAGAATTGTTTGCAGGAGATCTTGTCATCTCCACCTTCAACACATTTTAGTTCCTTGAAAATGTGCAAGACAGGAACATCAGTTTCAAATAAGACTTCTGAAATTCTGGAAATAGTAGCCTTTCTTTTTTTTTTTTTTTCTTTTTTTTTTTTTCTGACATGTGATGGAATCTCCTAAAAATAGACTGGAATACTTATTTATCACTGAGTAAAATAATGTATTTTCAGAAATTAGAAAGGGGTGCTGGACAAATTCTAACCTGCCAATGCAAGTGGTATGCTTGCACAGGACAGCTTGCATATACAATATTGACTTAATTTTATCTCTGAACTAACTGAGATTTACTCCAAATTCAGTCAGTAGAATCTGTGTAATTTCAGCTCCCTTTGGACTCAGTGAACTGTGGCGATTAGTCAAAGACAGAGTTAGTTGCATTCTGTCTGAAGGAGTGGCAGTATGATCCTTCCCACTGAAAATCCCACAGGTGTAGGTTTGGATTCATGTAGTGCTGATGGTGCACAACACACAGTAAAGCCTTGCTGCTTGTAATAAGCACACTCACCCTCACTTCAGAACGTGCCATTATATACAAGGAGTTAGTATTCCAAGTCTAACTGGTGAGTTAGCTTCAGTCAGATGTGTGCCCCTTATGGCACACAGTAGCAGTCATTTCCATAGTGACTAAAGAGACTGGAGATAATTCTGTTTTTCCCAGAGATAATTCTGGTTTTCCCAGTTGAAACTATGATACAAAGCATACTAGTCATCCCCCACACAGGGCCAGTGGAGGAAGAAGGTTTTCCATGGAAAACAGTACCTGGATATCTCAGTACTCTTGGACTTTAGAAGCTATTAAATCATAAAACTAACACTATATAGTTCCACACTCGTTTAAAGAAGAAATTAGCTTCACTAGTTAAAATAAATCATGAAAGACCTTTTGTTCATTCTTTATAAGTTTGCAAGTGTACATGTGATGTTAGTAGAATTTCTTTGGGGTAAACACCACTGGGTTTTATGATAAGAACTCATGTAGGTGACATGACCTGTTGTGTTAGCCAGGCTGATTAGCACTCAGTAGTAAGCAGACAAGCAAATAGAGTATCTCATAAATCCATGCTGTGGTACTTGTAGTTTTACTGCTTTCAGAACAAATTTCAAGAGCTGGATAGTAAATCACGGCTGAACAATTATTTTCTTCTTCATAATATAAAAAAAAATAAAAAATCTATCTGGTCTATGCAGTAAAGGAGAGTGCATCTGCAGAAACTGCTTGCATAAGGAAGTATTGATGTCTCCCATCAAAACTTAAAATACAACTGGCCATGGAGGACAGTCCCCTTATGAACTAGATTCTGGGTCCCTCTGAGTGACCAGCTCTGAAATGCATAAAGTCTATGAACAGTTCATACATAAAAATTCAAGTAGAAATGTTTGACATAGGAGTTTGTAACAAATAATGATATTTCTCATTTTTCAGTCCAAGAAAGCCATTAGTTTTCTTCACTAAAGTGAGTAGGTAGCTAATTTTCAGAAAGATTAATGAATATTTGGTTTTTAAGATTCCTTTTATCTGGACCAACCTAGGAAAGAAAATAAGGCCTCTTGCTGGCAGAAGCTCTGACTTGGGACAGCATAGGGTCCCAGCTCATGTGCTACAAATCTAAGCCAGCTCTGTCCTTCTCACTTTGGAAAAAATATGCAATGAACAGGAGTAAGGGTTCATTTAGACAGTGACATCATTGTTCATTTTCCTTTGCACCAGGACTTGGGCAAAATAAATGCATGATACACAGTGAAAGAAGAATGTTCTGGCTAGTCCAGAAAAAGGAGGAGCTTCATTACTGCCTTTTATTTTTAGACTTAAAAAATTTTTATATAGTACTTTTTCTAAGATCAACATATTAACTTCAGTGGAGACAATAGCAAAAAAAGAGAACAGTAAATCAGTTTGAACATTCATTAAATTGAGCTACAAAAAGAATAAAAAAATCTTAATCAGTGACAACGACTTATTAAAACACATCCTCTATATTCTGTTCTCTTAAAAACCTTGCAAGAAAGTCCAAAAGATTGCATGACATGCTGGCATGTCTATTTCTGTAAATGCTGTGTGTTTTGTTTTCTCAGCCCCAGCTTTGCCAATGGGAAATGATGATTCCCAAGGGAAAGTTAGTGTGCATGGGACATGCCAGAAGATGGGTAAAACTTCTCCACTTGTCCACTATATATGTGTGTAAGTAATTTATTTTCTGGAGCTCCAGATAGCTTGCACAACTTCCTCTTTGATGGTTTTATTTTCTTAATAAAAACCTATTTGGAATAAGCACAACAGTTTAATTGGGGTCTGGATCACATTAGAAATGGGATGAAAAGATGGGACAGTAGCAGTCAACTTTGTTCTTTAAGCATCATCTTCCCTGCCTGACTCCTCTATCATCTTCTTCTTGGATACCTCTGGTGCCTACAAATTATCTCAAAGACAGCAAGCCATTATCTTTTCAGATTATATATTGTTAATAGTGTCTTGATGGGGTGCAGCATCCACATTCCCAGAGTTATTTGGGGAAAAATCTGCAGCTATACTGCCCTAAAACTAAAAACTAAAAGTGTGTAGATTTAGACTAGATATAAGGAACACAGTTTGTACTCTGAGGGTGGTGAGACACTGGAACACTGCCCAGAGAGGTGGTATACAACCTATCCCTTGAAACACTCAAGGTTGTGTTGGACATGGCTCTGAGCAACCTGCTCTAGTTGCAGATATCCCTGTTCACTGCAGGGAGGTTGGACTAGATGGCCTTTAAAGGTCCCTTCCATCCCAAACCATTCTGTGATTCTATGATTCTATGAAATGCTCTTTAGGATACATTATGGGTTCAAACTTTGTATCCAATGCTAAGTGTACAGTGATTTATAACAAAGCTCTCAATCCAGTAAAAATAAATAGAAAAGGAGCAGTTGCAGATATGCAGATCTCTGCATATCTTCTTGGGGGTTTTTTTGTTTTGTTTTGTTTGGGGTTTTGTTGTTTTGTTTTTTTTTTTTTCTTTTTCTCTGTGAAGTGCTGGTGTCTGAATACTCATACTGTCCAGTTTTGTCCTATCCATCTCCTAGGTAAACATTGTAGAGTCCATGGATGCAGGTCTGCTCTTGTAACACTGCCTGGAAAACACTTCTCCATAGCAGCACATTTCTCATACTGTAGAAAGTGTTGTCTTTGTTCATGTTAGAAAGTGCTATGAGTAGAAACCTACAGTAGATCTGAAAAAATAAAGCTGGCTGCTTTAACAAGAGTAAATCTTGATTATGCCAATAGGCTATGTTGAGACAGGACTTTCTTAATGCCTTAGTCTAAGTCAGTGGAATAATCCCTAGCATAATTTCAGCTTCCCAAGGTGATCTTTACCTCTGCTTTTAAAGCAAGCGAACTTCTTTGACCCCTCTTTTAATAATAAAATCACACAGTAAAGAAGATATTAATGAATATTTTTAAACCCAAATTTTTGCCCTGGGAGGAGAAAACATGGCAGTTAGTTGTCATCTTCCTCACAACTATTAGAAGGTCTAATATAATAGTGATGGGTACCATATAAAAATCAAATATGAACTCTGGAAGCTTTAAAAATATGTTTAGACTTTTTCTACCCTACCTTTTGCCCTACTTCTCATCTTTTTCTATTGATAGAGGCAAGATTATTATTTTTCTACTAGTCTCAACACTATGGTATTTGAATGCCTCCCAGGAATGGGAGAGTGGGAAGAATCCTGTAGCAACCTGTTAACGGTCGTACTTCTTTATCCCTGATTGACAGAAGAAGAACCAGAAACACAGTGAGGTTATCTCTCACACATTCATGGCATACATTTGTGGCATGCCTGGGAGAAAATTCAGTGTTTGATTTCTTGCCTGCTGAGAAACCATAAAGGCTTAACCATAACCATCATAACCACCATTCTTGCCCTCTTGTTAAATCTGTATTCCTCCTTCCATCACTCATCATGTTCTCATTTAACTGGCAGTACCATTTTGTTCTGTGCTCCCAAGCACACTTCCAAGTATCTTAACAGCTTTTACCAAAGCCCATTTCACATAAGTTCTCCACCTACTGAGTTGTTCCCCTGTATATGAAATGAGGAGTAGATCATCAGAAGGTGTTCACACCCATCAGAGCCCCTGTAGGCCTCTGTTCTTGTTGGCCCTTGTTGTCCAGGTTTGTCACAATTTTAATTGATACTAATGGAACAATTTATAATGTTCTACCCCCTCATTTTGTGCTGTTGTCACTCAGCAAACTGCTAGTAGAAACAAGTAGAATACTTCCACTCAGTATCAGCACTCTCTCAAACTGATTGTAGAATTAAAACAGCCTTTTGAAAACTGTTATAGATGCAATCTGAATCAATCAGAAGTCAATGCAAATGTCATTAGCAAGTTTCTTCTAAGTAGCTGCATGGGAAAAAAGATTAAAGAAGAGATGCTCAGGAAATATGATTATTCTTAAACATTGTCTAGTGGGGAAGATGCTCCAAGCCTAAGATCAGAGTCACATCTGCAGAACTGAACAGATACACAAGAACTATCTATGAAGTTCAACTGTTCCACGTGAGCTGTTTCTACACAGTGCATAAGCCATAGGAAACAACTTCTTAGTTGCCTTAAAGAAGTGGATGATCTAGACTGGTTTTTGTTTGAGGGTTTTATACATAGTTTGATCAGAAGTAATGATTTTGTGGAATTCATCATTTGTATTGACTTTCACTATTCCTTTTTTATAGATTTACAAGTAGGTTTTAATGGGCTACAGTGATACTATTCAATATTGATATTTGAAGTTTTACAAGGCTTGGCTGTAAATAGCTGTATAAATCAAAATAATTCCTGTCTTTTCCCACTTTAGAACTATTCTTGTAATTAAATAATAATAATAATTTAAAAAATCTTTTAACCAGACCTAAGGAAATAGCTGCTATTTAAATTATTGAGAAAATGTTATATTTTTAGGGGATAAAAATTACTCTTTACCACTTTTTTTTTTTCTATCTTGAGGGTTTTTTTCACCACAAAGAACAGAAATTAGAAAAGAAAAAAAAGAAA